>PTEX01000140.1:756373-806569 GCA_003342815.1 Eudromia elegans | reverse complement strand
AGAGTTAGGAGAGAAAAAAAAAAGAGGAGATAAAAAATAAAAACAGAAGGAAAAAAAAGACAGGAAAAAAAAGAAAAAGAAAATAAAAAAGCTACACTAGTTGACTGCCCATGCCTTCTAAAATCAATCAAAAATAGCAATTAAAAAAATCCACTTCAGCGTCACAGTATGCCTGTGGCACAACACATACAACATCATGGAAATATTTAGCAGGAAAGAATCCAGCTATTAAATATTTGACCAATGCTCGGCGCACACGTGTCCAGGACCTATGCCCCAGTGTCCTGCAGGGCAGTGATTTGCGGTGTGAGCCTGTGTACCACAAACATTATCTCACCAGTTGATTTTAACTAGTTTTTCAAATCAATGACCAGTGACAGACCAGGTAAACTAAACTACCTGTGTTCAGGGAGTAAGCAAAGAGCAGAGGCACTTGAAATATCCTGACCTAAGTCCCGCAACTGCTCCCAAAAGCCCAGCAGTGAATGCTGAAGCCATCACTCTCCTGCCTCTGCTCAAATGTACACAGAAGTCTCTCTACATGCCTCTCTTTCTTTTACTCTGAAAGCACCGACAGGGAAGTCATCTCCTCAGACCTTAACAGCAACATTCAAATTTAATTTTGTGTGCTAGAAGAAGGAAAAAAAACAACAACAAAATCTCTCCCTACAGAAGCTGGCTTGGTAGCCTTGAAGACACAGAGGATGCAGTAAGATGCAAGGACAGGGCTACCACAATTCTGGAGTAATGTGCAAATGTCAGCAGATGACAGACAGGGAAAAATGAGTGCAAAATACATTCTTAAAATGTCAAGTGTCTTCCGGCAAACCAGACTACCACAGGGCACAGTGCACGCCAGCAGCAGAAACACGTGAGCTCAAAAAGCAGCAGCAGCAGCCCGTGAACAAAAACAGCAATTAACATCAATAGCAACTGCCTCCACATACACTTCAAGCATCAGTAACCCTTCCATCAAAAGCCCCCCGAAGTACCCACTAGCGTCCACATGGTGGAGGTAGATGTGCAAAAGCCCCATCCAGGAGCTCCATCACCTGGTTTTCATTGCCATCACACACAGGCCACTGAAATACTTGATAAGCTTTCTTTCCTCTTTTCTTTGTTTTAAACTGATCAAAAGCACAACCTATGCAGAGCAGCTTCTAAAGAAGGCAGCTGCTTCGGCTGCTTCGTTTCCTGATAAACTCTTGGACCTACAACTTTTGAGTCCCTTGGTACAACTGTACAAGATGCGAGAATTTATATTTTTACACTAAATGTGAATGAAAAGTAAATCCTCATCTGGTAATACTTTTGGAGAGAACTCACTTTTCTTCCAAAAGTCCTATTAATCTTGTAAAAGAGGAGTATCTTAAACCAGACCAGGTATAATATAAAATATTTCCGCAGTTCAACGTCTTCTTAATTCACTTTGATGTCTGAGCCACTGTGCATTTGCTTTCACGATCATTTACACAATTAGGTTTACTGCAGAACACAGGCTAGGCTTCCCCAGAAACTGAATTTACTAAAACCTGTAATACCAAAAACGGCTCTCATCCAGTTCAGAACAGTTAAACGATAATGTATTTATCTAGTCTGAGAGATGGCAATGGAGGTAGGATTCTGAACAGGAAACCGAAGCGCTAAGTCTCCCCAAGACGCAACCGATCTGGAACCACGGAGCATTCGGAGAAGGCTGGTATGTTGCCAGTCACACCATGAACAGAGGAAGACAAAATTCATCGAATAAATTATTCATTAGCATTTAACAACTCAGCACTGGATCCAATATTTCTCTTTTGGCTAAAGAACGGTGTTACAAATCCTTCTACGTGGAACTGCGTTGCTGCAGGAAAGTTAACGCCATTTATTGACAGGTCAATTTATAATATCACATTAATTAAAAAAAGATTATGTCATGACTTTCTGAATGAAATGGAGCTACAGGTGATTAGGAAAAGCCTATCTACGGTTTAATGAATGATTTCAAGTGAACCAATGTTCAATTCACAGCAGTATCTGTGGAGGTGTGTGGCAGGAGAGGGACCGTTGCGGGGGCTAATTTCATCACAACTTATTTTCAACTGCCATCCCAATACAAGATTAACTGAAGACCTAAGTACCCCCCGGCCAACAAACTGGAACAGTGACTCACCTACACTCATCTGGAGACTCCTTTTAAAGTCACTTTGGGAATATACCAAACTTTGCTTTGCTTCTCATGTAGTTCCTTCTTCAGCTTTTTCCAACAGCCTGTGTCAAGTAAAAACCACTGAAATAATGTGCTGCTCTTCAAGCATAACTAGGGCACTGGGAGCTTGGGGCTGAGGGGAGGAAATGCGTTTTGACTAGCTACAACCTCAGATTATGTGAGACCAGTGAAGCAGGACCTGCCTGCTCCCCGCTCAGTAACACGGTACTGAGCACAGTTTGGGAAATCCAGTATGCTTCTTCCACATGGAGACCCAGCAGGAACAACACTGACCAAGACCACAGTCTACAACTAAGATCCTTAAGTCAAATCCAACTTGGCATTTTAAAGCTCTCCACATGGACAGACTTAAAACACCTTATTTAAAGTATACTATGCTAGTTCTGTTATTGTTAAGAAAGGTGCAATATTAATTATTTCCTGAAGGTATTTTTCCCATTATCCCAGGCCAGAAATTTTAACTTGACTGACTGAATGTTTATTTAAGAACAAAACAAATTTTCATTCCCAAGAGTGATTCAAGAGCATGGGGTTAAGCTGCCCACTTGCCAACCGTTTGTTCATCAATTCTGAATTCACTAATATTCACTGAATAAATATGAAAGTAATTATAAAAAATGTAAATGCATTTGTTGCTGAGTAACTGCATGGTACTCCCCTGTATCTTTTCTCTTGCTTTTTATTATGAATGCTCTTTATTGAAACTTCTGACTTAGAAAACAATGAGAAGGCAATTAGCACTAATTTGATACAATGGATTCACAGACCATCATTCTGTGTACATGATTTTACCTGAAAAAAATCTAATCAAAAATCACACCTTTGCTGCTCATGCATGCTCAGTTTTAATAAAATGCCATCACTCAGACTACATCAGACCTCGTGTATCTTCCAGGAGCAAGGCAGAAAATCTGGAGTTTTGCCTCCTTTTAATGAAGCTTAAAATGTTAGCAAAGCAAAAGTGTTTCGAGGCCTTTTATTTATGACAAATATTTGTTATCCTTCCTTAGAAAATAAAAGTTTTATATCACCTACGTAGCATCGCTAGGCAACTGTTGTATAAAAAGTAAAAAAAAAAAGTCATCCTGCCTTTCAGACTATCACACAAGATATTTCTGTTTTGATGGTTTAATCTCTAACCCACAGACCATGCTCCCCTCTGACCTGAGCATGTGCTCAATTTCTGGTCTCTGGTCTCCATTTTTCTACTATTACCTGGTAAATAGCATTTTAGTGTAATGATAGTTTAGATATAAAGGATATGTGTATCTGTATCTTTTAATCTGGTTTTCCAGGATGATGAAAATTATTTCTATTTCACAAGCTAAAGGTGTGCAATGAACTCTAAAGGTTCAGGACCCATCTTTTACGAACAGCAGATCTGTAAGCAACTCAGACATTGCAAAGTACTTTTCAAGGGAAGAATAGGAGGGTGTTTTCATATTTATTTCCTCCATATTTTATAATTGAATCTAATTAGCTTGATAAGCTAGAGATGACAGACCCAAACTAGTGCTGAGCCTCACTCAGAATTCAAAGGGAAGCATTTTAAGAAAGTGAAAAGGAAATGAACTCAGTGGAATTGCTCTAAAATGTCTAAGGAAGCAAAACCTTTCGGCTTTATTGATGTCTGATGTTCAGATTATCGAAGTTTTCAGGTTAACTGACAAAAAGGCTCCTCACTTCATTTGTTAGAAACTCAGAAGAGCAGAAGGGTAGAAAATTCATAAATAAGGCCTTGTTACCAGTCAACGAATCAAATTACTGACTGTTATTTAGGTATACCTAGTAAAACTCCTAGGGTTACAGGAATGGCTTCACAAATATTTTTTATAGCTATCAGGCATCAGACAATTTTCCATTCCTGATTTGGGATCCTCGCCAATTACTGTGTGCCCTTCTCCAAGCAATGAATGCAGATGCACCACAGCGTTGTACCCGGGTCAGAGAATGAGGGTGCAGGTTTATCCGTTCACCTAACTCAGAATGCCACTGAAGGGACGGTCCCCTTGGGCAGCCCTCTCTTGCACCACATTTTCCACTCACACAGCCATGGTGTCAGGGCAGGAGGCAGGCCCAGGATGGTGGGAGATGGGTTAATTTTCTACTGAAATAACAAAGTGGTCCAAAGAAATGCACAGCCAGGTGCTAGGGAGGACGAGGAAGAAGAGGAGGAACTGAGTAACTTCTCACAGCAGGAGCCTACATCTAGGCAGCATCAGACATGGTGAGATTACTTCCTAAGTCAATATACTAGAACTGGCAAACAACAGGACACACAATTCCACTCTCTCAGGGATTTTCCCTTGTTTCATCTAGAGAATTGGGTATGGAAGTGGTATGGACACAATTTGTTATGGATGTCACTACCTGAACAGCCCTCTCACTTTGTGGCACCCTTCCTCTCACCTGGGGACGGTCAGCTTCAACAGTGGTAGCGTTTTGCTGCTGACTGGTATCTTGCAACATTCATAAAGCAGATTAACATTTATCTTCTTGATTCCATTTTCCACATGTGCAACATGCAAGCTGCCTATATATGCACCCAAGCTCTCCTCTAAAAAACACACCACTTCAGGCCCCACAGTTCAGCACTAATTTCAATTCTACATATGCTTCAGTAACATGGAGTTTATTTAAACTTCTCTTCTTCCCTCCTTGGTCTAAAACGCCAAGAGTTCCCCTTGCATTTTATCCACTGTTACTTACTGATTTCTCCCTCAGTACACTGTCTTCTCTCAAAGATTACATAGGTTATACATGGTGCAAGTCATCCACATGAAAATCTTTTGACTATTTAATTACTGAAGCAAAAACAAAGCAAAAAAAGGGAGAGAGGGGAGGAGGGAAAGCAGAGATACACATGCTTAAATCATGGTGAGAAACCAGGAGTAACACATAACAGACCCCAAAAGAGGAAAACCCTATTCAAACCAAGAAGGCAGGAGCCAGAAGAACCTCACACTGAACAAAGGAATTGTAAACAAAAACCATTAGGAGCAATTCAGTCTCTCTGAAACCTATACACATCATCATTAGCAATAATAATTTGGCTCTTCATGTATAATCACCGTGTGCTAGCCTCCCTTTATATTCATAATGCCCATTAACGTCAGCAGGAACTGTGCACGCGGGCACCACGCTGCCCCAATTTTGCTCCTCAGTCTGTAGTCTGTTTCACAGAGAAAAACACCTCCCTCTGATAATTCTGCCCTTTAACCCAACTGAGATTTTCGACTCATGAATAAAGAAGGGAAACAGCTGGGCCAGCTGAATTAAGCTGAATCCAGGAAATACCACTTTTATTTATTTATTTATAATACTTACGACAACATAAAAGTAAGTTACATCTATCTGCTTATGTAAGGTGAAATTCAAGACAGTGTATCCGGGAGCACTACAAGGACAGTATCCATCATAACTGTTCAGGATTTTGATGAATTATTTTACAGGCTCCTACAATGTGAAAAATGTTCATGAAGATTAGGAATACAGAAAATGTCTAAAACAAGCATTAATTCAATGTAGTTTGTCCAAGATAACCGCTCTTTCCTATACAGAACCTAAACGTGTTAGGAGCAAAACATTCCTCTTTTCATAAACTTTGACAATATCCTTGATTATCATGAATCTTTCCTATCAAAAAATCAGTTTCCTCTCAAGAAAAAAAAAAATCAGCATTTTTCATTTCATTTGTTTCTGGAATTTAGAACGATATTTTGGGACACCACTGTTATTAGATCACAAATACAATTTTTAACCAATTCTGTATCAAACAGTGGAACAACAGATGCCTATCCAAGGAATACAATCCTAAAGAGCAAGGCCAGTGCAAAGAGCAAGGGGAAGAAGCACAGGGAAATCTTTCCTGACATTTCTGGTGATTAGCTTGCACTAACTGAATAGAAAAGATAACCTCTTAATTTTGAGCCAAGCAACTGCAAGTACGCTTCTTCTTAGCAGTAAAAAAAAAAAAAAAAAAAAAAAATTACTTAATTTTATATTGGATCCCATTAAGCTCCTTAGCACAAAAGTAAATTAGTTCCACATGTTAATTATACGCGTGTCAGAAGACTACAGGTTCCTTTGTTTTTAGCTGCAGTACAACAGAATACACTTGCATGATTTTTATTTCATTGTAATTTTATTTCCAAAGAATGAATCATTTTAGAAAATTATTAAAAACATATGGTACAGAGCAGAAAATGAAATAAATGGGAAATTAAAATTTAAGAGCAAAATTTTTTGGCATGTTGAGCAAAAAATTAGAAGGTCTAATTTCAATACAGGAGGAAAGGTTGAGATAGAACAAATATGATTCAATTACTTTTGTTAATATACCAGTTGCAATGCTCATCAGCCATATGGTCACTATAATCCTCAATTGACTGAGACACAAAAATAAAGGATTCTTCTAATTGAATTTTACTACAGACAAGGTTGAACAAAACCATAAAGTACATGCTTGTTAGCATGCCATTAGTGGTGCAGATGAGCTATAAGACTATGAAAGAAGAATTCACCTAAAGCTAAGTTTTCCACCATATATGAAAAAAAACACCAGAAATCTTCCAGAAATGTAACTCTAGGATACCGATTCATTTTACGAAAACGTTTACAATGGAATGAGAACAAACCATTAAATTGAATGAATGCTTTATTTCCTAGTATACCTTATCTTGGTTTATTTTTTAACCAGAACAGTTCAAAGTCAGTCAAAGTCAAGCCACAAAAGTACAATAATTTCATTTTAGAAGGATATCAGCTAACATGTTTCTTGAGATGGACTCATTTTACCAATTTGTCCTAAACCTACATCAAATTCAAAACCATCACTAAAGCTACCAAATCTAAAATAAGACTTCCCATGAATTTTAAGTGATTTTAAATCTTTTGGAAAAAAGAAATAGATCAAACTCGGTAAAAAATGTTTACGGTTAAAATCTTCAACTCTCAGACTTGTAAGTAACAGAAGAATAACCTAATTCAGGATGTAAGTTTAGACTTAGACTTCAGAGCGCTCATTATTTCCTGCTATAGAACTCTAGCTTGTATCCACATCATCAAAATATTTATTTTTCTTATTCCATTTAGCTGTAATTTCTAATTTTGCAGTCTTCCCTGTAGTGATTTAAACAACACACTTAAAAGCCCTTTAGGATAAGGGCCCAGAACAGTCCAGAAACCTTGTTCGACTCTATAGCTAAGTTATATCCTATTGCTGTATCAAGTACTTAATTAATATATCAATTACTATATCACATAAGGCTATAAATTCCGTATCATTAAAGACTATGGTCTTTATACAATCTTCTTTATATAGTCTTCCATTATATTAAATCTCATTTACCTAAAACATTTTAGTTATCAATTTGTTAACATTGTCCTGGGGAACCTACAGAAAGTCACTAGGCACTGCTATCTGAACAAAGGTTTTCCAGGTGATTTTTTTTTCATCCCATTCCCCCATCTAGAGCCAAAGGGAAAGGGCAGCAGCAGTTAGAAAGCCTAAGTCTTCTACATGTGTGAGAATATCTTCTTTTCACTGCATGTAAAGCTTGCTTCCCACCTCGCTTGTCCTCAAGCGTTTACAGCATCACTCGATCACTAAACATACCACCTTCTCTATAGCTTTCATCTCACCTTTCTCATATTCATTATGCCTTAGAGGGGTAATCTCATTTTTATTTGCAGAGTGCACATCTGGCAGCACATTCTTTGCTCGCACGAGCAAAGTGCCTCTCTATCTAAAGGTGCAGTGCGCGCACCTTCTGCTCCCCTGGGGGGGTTGTCTCCATGGTTTGAGAGATGCAGAAAGCACAGAGGAGCAACCGCTCTCTTAGAGAGCTAGAAAACCTTCACAGGCTCCCTGGAAAAGTGTTTAATGCATGTGGATAAGAGTTGAAGAGATAAGAGGGGGATAAAGAAGGGCATCACCAACAACAGGAAGATGAAGAAAAAATATGAGCTCAGCTTAGGTAGGAGAGTGCAGTGGCTGAGTATTGCTTTATAAACACACTGTGATAATCTAGCCTCATACACAGCCCCTTTACCCACCCAGACATTGGGCATGATTTCAACACATATTGAAGATCAAGGCATGTGATATCAATACATCTTAAAAAACAACGAGTATGCCAGTTTTGCTACTGGCAGTAGCAAAGTCTCTTGAAAGGTTAATCAATTACACACACAGAAGACCAAACGAATCTTAATAAGATAGGTCTGTATGTTTTTAAAATCCTGCATTAAAGGCCCAGGCATTTCACTAGTAGACCAAATAAATTTCTGGCACTTATGCAGATAAGTAGCTAATCATTAATAAATCAAATCAGTGAATGTTATGATTATAAATAATTAAGAGAAGTTCATTCAAAAATTACACAGAAGTCTCTCCATATCTGAACAAATTCTGCAGCAATTGATACCTCCTTCATAAATAGTACTAATGTACAAAAATGCACTCCGCAATTACAACAAGTTTAATGTTATATTTTGATTTTTATTTGGTTGAAATAAATTCCCAGTAACTAATGAATATTTTTGGTGCTATAGCAAAAATTCCAAAACACCTCTTTGTAGATCAAGGACACTGTCTTTTCATCATTTTCTTTTTCAGTAGATCTAAGTATTCTCTTTACTTCCTGCAGAGATGAGACAATCCTTGTAATTATTCAGTTGCTTCTTTCTATCAGCACAGGATACCAAGGCACAATATGGACAGATCCCATACACTCGCCTTGAACTGTTTAAATGGGCTCTTCTTCAGTGACAAGTCAACTTCAAAAATAGTTTTTAAATCATAAGAAGGAAACCTATGAGCACTCTTATGGTTTTAATACAGTCTTCAGAAAGACCAATCACCACCCATCCCTTGCACCATTTAAAGTCATCCCAATATTTAATTATGACCTCAGAAGCTATCTGGCAAGGATTTTCTCTATGTGATATTAATGTACCTTATTTTTATAAACTAACTTTGTGACACTGTTTTTAGAATGAACAAGTCATAACCAAAACCAAATACAGATATATTTTAACATATATAGATATACTTTAACATATATAGATAGATTTTAATAGATATATCTATTAAATTATGCACTTTAAAATACTTAAGTGTTTAGTACTAATGATATGGGCATATCATCTAATCACCATAAGAGCCTGTATCTTAAAAGTATTCTGTAAAAATAATATACTTAAAATGATATACCTAAAAAAACCCCTAGAATTATATACAAAAATATACTGTATAATCTACCTTTATATATATGATGAAAATTCAGGTAAAATCAAATATGAAATTGTTCATTTTTATTTTATAGAAAAATATAGTTTATAGAGATATCACTCAGTTCTAAATGATTTCTTTGCTCAATGCCCCATTAAGTACTTTCTTAATGCTTTTTGAATGCTTATCAAAATACTACATTAAACTTAAAATTGCATCTGGAATTGAAGCACTGGAGAAAGTAAATAAAACACAAGGTGTGTGTGTTTTTTTTATTTTACATAGATAATGGAGAATTAGAAATTTTTAAAAGAATATGAATAACTCATTCTTCTTTATTAGAGGAGCACCCAAGCACAGGAAATGTAAAAGATCGTAATATTTTCAAAATTCTGAATCTTGCTTAAAGAATTTAGTTGTCTAGATACTTATACCTTTCCACTTACTTTAAGGAATCAACACTTAAAAAAATAAATAAATGCTCAAAGATCATCAGCCTAGCCTCAGATACATGGCTGTAAAATGAGAAAGCATGCTGTTATTTCAGAAGATATATCACTCAGAAAAGCAGCAGTATGTCCAAGTTACACAGCCTTGTATAAATTGTGAAAGTGGCAAATTTAATCAAAACTTTGCTAAAAGAGATAGATATTGCACAGCATTTCTTACAGCAGTAGTAAAATGGAGATGAGAGACACCTTCCTTTATGCACCAGAAAGTACAGTACGCATGACAAATAATAATCTACTCAAATCTATATGCAACAACAGCTTTCAAGCACATGTATTTTATTTTAACACTGGCTCATAACAGGAAAAAAAAAAACAATTTGTGATGAGGGATGTGGTGGGTAATTGTGGGGGTATATGCACATGTGTACTTGGGCTTTTGTGTCCAAAATTAACTGACTAGAATAGATCCTAAGCATCTGTACTGAAACTCTTCTAGCTGATTTCTTTAAAACAGGACATCCTCCACTGCATAACATACTTCTTATATGTTAGTTGCCCAAAATAAACCCGTGAATATATTTTTCCCTGTCTGAATAAACAGTCCAAATTTTAGTGACTCTTCTCCTTAGTTACAGAGAGTGAATTCCTATCTACAACAGAGGCTAACAACACTGAGATAACATTTAACCAACAGCACAAATAGCATAACAGACAGTAAAGCCAACAGATAAATAAATTAATAAAAGAGCAATAGCTGGTAATCATAGAATTTCTTTCCCAATACTCAGGTTATAATGTCTTTTCTGATCTGGGTTCAGTGTTTTTCCCTTTATCAGACTAGACTGTCCAAGTATGTGCAATAAAAGTTTACCTAATTTCTGGAGTAAAAACACAGAGGTGAAAAAGAAGGCACTGATTATACATAAAGCCATTTTTTGGGCATTTTCCTTCAGCATGTTATTTTGTGCATAGGTCATTGCCCCTCATTGCACAAAAGAGTGGAAGAACAAAGCAAGTGCTACAACATTGTTGTGTTAGGTGGTACTTGCACTGGTTTTGCTCTCTTTTGCAGCTCTCCCAGACTATAAGACTAACTTGTCACCAAGAACTCAACCCATGATCATTTGCAGAAGCAGTGCATCAGGTACTTGTAAGGCAAGAGAGAAGAAGTCATTTCCAAACCATTTGGTCATTAATCAAAGACAAGAAAAGAAAAGACTTCTGATTCTTGCTCTAACTTTGAAGCAGTCTGTTTCTTTCTATCAATTCCCACAACATAAATAAGGGTGAAAACCACTCTCTATCAAAGTTGACCATATTCAACTGTTAAGACCAGGTATACCGAAAAATAATACAGGCACAAACAGGACTTGACTACGATTATTTGAGAGGGTGCAAACAGGAGCCCGGAGAACTAACAACCTCCTGGCCTCATCTCGATACACGACCCTAGAAGTGTGGCTCCCCACGAGGGCCCCTTTACCAACAGCAACAGCCTACAGACAGGGTGGATGGAAACACTACTACTGCATCTCGGAGCCGTCTCCAACGCTGGCAGCACTTTCTCCTGGACAGCTCCTCCCTCACTTGGCCCGTTTTGGACTTCCTCACTTCCTTTTCTCTCATTTTCTCTCTTCCTGTTATTGTAATCTTTGTTCCTCACAATTATCCCTGATTTTAGCCTTCTCTCTTACTCTATTTTGTCCAGCTTTTCTTTTTGTCGTCAGTTCATTTGTTTTTTGTGTCTGATTTATCTATAATAAGGATTGGCCCTGATTTCAGTCAGCAACCCAGCATCTGGGAACACATATAAATATTCTGCCTTGGCTCTCACTAGCAAATCTGAAAAGCAGAGGTTAAGTTTAACAAGGCTTCAAGCTGAAGCCTGCTTCAAACACACACATTACAGCTCCCTGGCTCACAGTTTGGGTTTATACAGACCCGACTATCATTCTCTCGGCAGCTGCCAGTCCCTTGCTACAGATTTCAATCACTGCCTCTCTTCCTTACCTTCATGCAGCGTCTTACCTGTATTCTCTTCACCAGAGCTCATTCTACCCTGCTTTTCTTAGGAAATTATTCTTCGACGCTTCTCGCCTAGATCTTGCCCTTTCCCTCTGGATCTCTCCACTTTTGTGAGTTTTTCCTTGCCATCTTCCCACCAGTGCCTGGGGGGCAACAAGTGACACGGGCCTCACCAGGCACATACACGTGCTCGTAGCAGGGGGAACAGGTTATCGCCAGTACCCCACTCCTCCTCTTCATTATCAGACTTTACTTACCAACACATGGAGCTGGGCATATGTATGCGGGCTCCATAGAAGATGAGTCCTGGGGAGGGTCAGTGCTCCTGGATGCCACCTAATCCCACTGCTCCTAGCAGTGCCAGAGGGATCCACAGAGGACCCAAACATCTCTCCTTATAAATCCATCTACCTTACAGACCTCATAGCTAAACCAGCAGTCATGCAGCTATAACAATGGCAAATGTGAAAAAAATAAAGACAGATTAAGAGGTCCTTTTTATTTTAGTTGAAATAGTGCATTTTACTGTATGCTTTATGCTTGTTCATATGTTGCTGTGTTTATACTGTAATTCATACAGTATTTAACACTGTGTATAGTGGGTCAGAGCACAGGATGACAGAGAACACCTTCTTGTCAGATTTTGATTGCAAAATATAGTGCATGGAACCTCCTTAATTCAATTCACACCAGCCAGACCAACATTAAACTACTAAATTTGTGATCAGCTTCCAGAATAAATAACATAAAAGGATTCTTAACTGCAAAGTATATGTTGCTAATTTCTGTTGACAGCTACAACATAACTATAATTATTTATTATGGTCTGTAAATCAGTCTTTTTTTTCCTTTTCTTTTCCTTTTTTTTAATGTGATCTCTCATCATAGCACCACTGCATATCTGTCAAACAATGCAGAAATATGCTTTTACGGCCTTTGGTGAATTCTTCTATGAGAAGTAAATAGGAAAATATTTATTATATACATATTACAGTAAATATTATATATATATATACACACATGGAATTTTTTGTACCAAACTGTCTCATGAGAAAATAGAGTAAGTTTGCCTAGTGAAAACAGAAGGTTCCTGGGCTCCTGGGAGGGCTTAGGAGGAAGGCAGGGAGATATGCTGGGATTCCAAGAATATTATTAGCCTGATGGCAAATAATTTAGCAAGCCTACGTATAGCATGTGACCTTCCAAGAGAGTCTTCAAACTCCAACAGGAAAAGGCAGCAGGGCTGTATTAGAAACAAGCAACTAGTATTTCAATTAATACCTAATTATCTCTTTTTTTTTTTCCTGATAATATGTTAGTATTTTTGTGCCATTTAGATAAGGGGTATAATATCTTGTATTTGTTTTGCATTTTTTAGTAATATGACTGCAAATAAAATATAAACCTGCATCTAGCTTGAACCAGGACAGGACAGTTGCAAGAAGGTTACAAAACCAGTGGCAGGCCACTAGCCAAATATATTTAGACTTAGAGAAAGGAATCCTCAGACCATGTAATCCACGCTGAAACAACCAAGTGCAACTGGTAAAATTGCAGTATATATTTTAGGAAGGAAAATTGGAAATGGCTATTTAAGGCATGATGCACTGAACATGTTGTTGCTATGTTGTCACTTTATCTCAAACCATGACCACCAGAATATTTGCAGCATTAAAGAACAGAATGCAAATCTTTATGCTTCAAGCACTTAAAAAGAAAGACAGTTTCTATGGGTTTAGTGTTTTTAAGACTTCATTTCAAATAGCCATGCCTGACTCTGTTGGAGAAGACAGACAAACTAAAAAGAGTGCTTTTAGCCAGCGTTAGAAAACACGTTAGACACGTTTAAGTCTTTTCAAATGTTGACAAAATCTAAACCTTTTAATTGCATTACTGATTTACCTAATAGTCTGGACCCCAACTAGGTTATTCTTATAGTGCATGTACATAAAACAGCATTCTAGCACAGCAATCAAATATAACAACAAATTGCAATTCTTCATTTCTAGTTTAGCACTTGGGAGAGGAGGCCTTTCCAAAGGTATTATTTCACTCCGGCCAAAAAAGAAAGGAATGATCCATATAGTATCTGGTGAAACTCTAAATGTCCCAGATTACTACAACGATGCTTTTTTCTGCTTAAAAGCAAAAATACAGGAAAATGAAGTTACCTGTTCCTGCAACTTTCAGAATATTACACAACGAGCTAATACTTCCCTCCTCATTACTCCTCAACTCCACTAACCCAAAATTATCTAGACAGAACAGTCAAGAGCTAGACAGTTTTAGGGAAACAGGCTGCAACCTGAAAAGATTGCACCTCCTTCCTGAAGACAGGATCAACTATACCTATATCATTCTGACAACTGCTTGTCCAATTCAGTCTTAAAGGTCCTGAAAGATGAAATGTTATCTCAAAATACAGCAGAGTATATTTATGCCATCGTTCAGAATGTCAAGAGAAATGCAGGACATCAGATCTCTGTGAAAGCAGAGTTTTCCAGTTTTACTCTGCTTCAACTTGCACCACCTAAGCCAGGGTTCGCTAATATATTAATTACATTTGTGAGGATACAGTATATCGAGGGCCATATTAAAAGTTAGAAGAGGAAACATCCACGCCTCTGTTTTTCTTTCTGAAGCACACAGTGATCGATTGATCTGGTGTAATGGGCTTTGTTCTTGATAAGCCATGCTGGCAGCTACACACGTCATTGTTTTCTTCCAGGAGCTTTCAAATGAGCTGACCATTTTTCTCTGAAATTTCTCTCCTAAGTGAAGACAAGCCGACCTCTCTACTGCTCCTCCAGTTTTCGTTTTCCCTTCAAAGAAGGAGGGAAAACAAAACAAAACAAAAACAAACAAAAAACAGGAGGGAGAGAGATAGTACCTTGGTCTTTCCTCCGGCCATTTTCTTTCACTATTACCAACCTTTAGGAATTCCAGAAAGTTTTATCATCTCTCAAGCAAACTAGTATCCCCTCCATAAGTTTCAACATATATGTCCCCACAGAAACATCCGCCCTAAACTGTGAATTGTGAGCCATACCTTCAAATATAGATTTCTATGCCATTTACAGTCCTCAAGGCTGGACCTTTCACAAGTGAAACATGTCTGGCAGTAGACTGGAAGAAGTTCCTTGCATGGATGCCCCTTCCAAAACAAGTTGGCTTGCTTTATCTCCTTTTCTCTAAACTACATTCCTTCACTTGCTTTTATGATCAATGTTTTCATCTATTTTTGCATCTTCTTTTTAGTTGTCATATATCCTGAAATGCTCCCTTCCAGGGCATTTCATATGCAATGCATCTTTTGTCACATCCACTTTGCTCTGTTTCTGTGTACAGAGCAATGCTTCTGCTGTTTGTCAGAGGGTTCTAATTTTATATGCTTTAAGATGCTTTAAAAGAAAACCACAAGACTGTCAGAAGTAGTAATGACTGTTTTTCTCTTCTACAGAGTACTCTGTCATACTAAACATCCACAGGGGTATTTGCAGGTTTTGGAAGAACAAAACCTAGACATTATTGGACTAATTTAAGATATTTGTCATTGTGAAGGTCAGCAATTCTTTCTTCATTATTGAAAAATATTGCAAATAATACGTAATCATAAGGTTTGTTATACCAAATTTCCTAATAGAAACAATATTCCATTGTCTGCTCTGAGTAGGAAAAACTAACAACCTAATCTCTTATAAATACATTAAATGAGCTTTTTAGCCTGCACACTTAAACGCAAGTCATTTTGTTCCAAGGCCCACTGAAAGATCGTAGTACAATTTACCGTGTTGTTACTATTCAACATGAAGAGAAGAAAGATAAATTGGTGGTGAGTACATTCTTGAAAACACACGGAACCAGCACCTTCCCTTCCTTCTGCAAATGAAAATTCAGTAGTTGCAGTATTTCAATTTGCATGTTGATGAAACTTTTAAACTTTGAGCCTTAAATTCCTGGTTTGGAGGATTTGCTGGGCTTAGAGCAACAAAAACTTAGGAGTCATCTTGCATATGTTTTTTTTCTCTTATTTACTAGTTCTTCTGTAATTTATTAGAATACACGTTCCAGCTTCAGATGATTCAAAACAGCAGTGTTTCTGAACAAAGACCCATGTTTTACCTATCAAAAGGGGAGAAAAGTAAGTTATATACACCCAAGTGAATGCAGACCAAGTGCAATCTAACGACCAATGCTTTGCAAGAAGAAAACCTTATGCTGCTTAAGAACTTAGAGCCGTAAACAGTGCTTCAAGTGCCACTGTTCAGAGCTACAGAAAGAGCTTCAATATGAAATACATCAGGATGTGGAACCCACTTATATTCAAATAGCTGCTAAAAACAACAACAAAAAAGTATTTTAGAATTACCTGAACTAAGAGAAGATACAACTTTACTGAAATACTTTCCACAGAAGTCAGTAAACTGGCACAGGATTTTATACCTGCAGACTTTGTCCACAAGTGATTATTTTCAGTGAGCATCATTATCAGATTCTCTCCAGAGAAGTAAGGATCAGACACTCTTCTCTGCACGTCTGCACAACAAGCAAGACTTCTTTCTGAGGCCTCTCCATCTCAGTTTTAATCTCTCAAGCGCACAGACTTTGCTCAGCAGACGCACTGTCATGACAGTCCCTGAGATCTACCTCCAGAGAAACCAAAGAACCCTTAGATCAGTGTTCTCCTTACACTCACATTGGCCCAGGAACTAGAGTGAAGTAGAGATCATTTTCTTAGACGTCAAGTTTTAATAGCACACACCCAAAAAAAAAGAAAGAAAACAAAATTCCAGATGGATATGTCAGCAATAAATGCAATTAGTGATGATCATTTCACAAGTGTTCACGTACATGTACGTAGTATAACAAGATTTTCAGAATTTGATAAAAAGTCTTTTCCCTACCAAACACATGTATTACTTGCCTTTTCAGATGGAATCTAATCCACTTGCTAAAGAAAAAATCCTTCACACTGTAGAACAGAAAGGCATTAATTATGAAGACTGGCAATGTTCAAGTATAAGATAACGAATAACCCACCCGAGGAAAAGTCAGAAACAGCTATTATCTCTATGTGAAATTGAAGCCTTCTCTCACTCAAGAAGCTTATCCTACAGTTAGGATTTCAGAAAATAAGCCAGATGCACGTAACATTTATTTTTTTCCCCTGCTACTCCCAATGAAGTTGCAGAGACTGTGGTAACATTAGGTACAAATGTGAGAAACATTAAAAAGAAATTCTTAAACAGGGAATGCAATGACACCATCACATACGTCTTCTGATGTTTGCAAATTATTAAAAACCATCTCCCCATTAGTTTAGATGAAATATGAGATTATCCTCTATTGTTAGCTTTCTTATCCCTGTGTCACTTGTCAACACTTGTATAGTACGATACTTTAAAACAAAGGCTAAATAGATAATAAATGACTGTGTCCCCCGGTAATTAGAAGCAAGCTGTATCCAGTCTAAGGATATTCAAGGAAGAAACACTTTCAGACTGAGGCTTCACGTTTAACGAAGCAAGACTACTTACTCCTTTCTTTTTTTTGGAACTGCAGTTTTTAAAGACACCAAATTCTGTTACAGAAGGGACTTCCTACATAGGCCCAACACTTTTTTAAACCAAGCTGTTTTTCTGCACAGACACCTTCCAAAATCCTATGCAAATCCGCATATAGCCTCTGAGGCCATAATTTTTTCAAATGCTAAGAACATACGTTTCCAGGCCACATCTATCATTTGCAAGATTTTTATTTCTTAATCCATACATTTGCTATTAAAATAGATGCAAACTGATAGGCTCACAGGAAAACATTTAAATTCCTTTGAATGTTGAGAATGGGATTGCGGGTCATGCTCTACTTTCTCAGCTATGCAACGTTCATGCAAATGAATAGTCTGAAAGGAGAGGTCCATCCTATGTTGCCAAACAGCCAGTTTGTTCAAAGGGTATTGGTTCAAACTGTGTTTTGTACAGAGTGCAAGTAAACCATATACTAGAGTTTGCAGTTCACAATTATGTACAAGCCTTCTCACATCTCTCTTCTGGAAGTAATAAGTTATCTAAGAGCCAACAGCTCCTGACTGCTCTATCATAGCAAATAACCAAGGAACACTGAAGCTTAAAAGACTTATAAATCATAAAAGAAAATTCCAGGTTATTTAAACAGTCTTGCTGTTACTGGACCAAAGTTTTGAATGTCAGGTATTAAATAAGACTGAATACGCCACATGGCAAGAATATCAAAAATTTATTCACATATTCCATGTAACAAACACACACACAAAAAAAAAGTTAAGTTTTTTTGTTTGGTTTATGACTTTGATCAACTTAAAAGTTGATCTGTAAATCAAAACCAGAATGTTTTGTGTCAGGGCATGGTGGAACAGATACACAAAAGCTATTGAAGCTTCCATATATTAACAGCATAGCAGTAATATTTAAATGGAATATACATATATATATATAGTACATATATATAAAAAGAGCAAGTAGCAAAAATACTGATTATACTATCCTGCAACTTTTACCTGAAATAAACAAAGTTCCTATACTCCAGAGAAAAGGAACTCAAAAAACATAGTAAATAGCCCGAGATATTAACCATGATGAGTTCACCCTATGGAAACAAGTCAAAGTGCGCTGCCTCCACATGAAGCAGCCTGCAGACGGCTCCCAATCCAGCAGTAACCTGGCACACTGAACTCCCCAGGGACGTGCACCTTGTTCACATCTGTCAGACTGTCCGCAGGGCTTGCACTGTTTCAAGGTCCTTTCCCACTACAAATGGTTGAACCCAGGCCTAGTTCCCATCTGCTAACTCTAGCTACCCTATTATCCAGCCTCCCAAGAAACCTCAGGAAATAAAGAATTCACGCTGTCAAGTGGACCTCAACAATAGTGATCTCATGAATTTCATCCGAAAAGTTAAAGACATCCACCTCATTATAGCAGGATTGCACACAAGGTAAGTCTATATTATTTCCCATATATATACACACACATTTTGTGTGTCTGTATACATGTGTGCAGGTATATATATTTGGAAAAACCATTCATTTCTAACATGACCTAATTCTTATATCTGAGCACAGAAAACAAGATCACAATTAACTTCTCATTTTATACTACGTAGAACAGATTCAAAAACACTTTTTACAGCCAGTGAAACAGGCTTGTAATCATGGATTTGAACAGGAAAGCATGTCACAAAGAGCTGGATCTGGTGTTGCGATGCCTCAGGGCACAGAGCGATGCTATACAGAAAAACAGCAAAGGAGAAGAGCTACCAGATGGCAACTATAATCTTAGGACACAGCCAGCTATCCCCTCCAGCTATCCCCCTAATATTTTCATACTGATCTATCTACAGGTATATCTACAGTTATCTACAAAATGTGTTGATACAAAATTTTAGCACTGCACATAATTCTAATGCGGTTTGGCTAAGTTTTTTTTGTGTCTGTGATTTGCTCCTGTTTTACTTTATTGCATAAGCTGACACAATTCATTTAAAGTACCTGACAGAAGAAAATCTTAAAGAGTTCAAGCAGAAAGTGAAATAAATACAGAAAAAAAAAAAAGTCCAGCATAAGGATGAATATGCTGAAATACTCAAGCCTGAAAGAAACAGTAGGTTACACGCCAAGAAGGTGCTTGGAGCTTGAGAACTAACACTTAGCTTTAAATTCCTAATGAAACCAAAACTTATAAAAGCTGTATGTTAATTAGAGATAAACTATCTTTCTTGCACTATGTATTAGATACACAAAAACAGAAACATTCCTTTTTAGTATAAGGTCTTTTAAAGTTGGCTGTACCTGAAAACTTTGAGATTCTTTAAACTCATAACGAGAACTACCTTTACAAGCCTTTCAGCATCACTTAAAAACAAGAAAAAAAAATCTGTCTTATTTCCATAAAAGAGCAGAACTGCATAGCTAGTATCTAACTACGCAATAAGACATCACAGGAAAAGGCATTCTGAGTAGCAACATCCATCGCAAGTGAAGCTAGAAACCTTTGCAGGAGCTTAAAAGAAGATGTAATGCATCCACACGTTGCCAGCAGTAATGGAATAAACAAACACTAGATTTCATGCAACTACAATAAAATGCACAGTATATAATAATTCAGATTCTTAGTCAGCATAAAATATTGCCACTCCATTTGCTTCATTCAAGCTGTTATAATTTACATTAATTAAGGATATGGCCTAGTACATATTCCAAGCCTTACAGGGATGTGATCTGAAGACCAATCATTTTCTTAACTAAAGATTGCTTTAAGACAAAACCAAAGTTATTGACATTTTTTTTCCGGAAAGAAAAAAACAGTTAAAGAATAAACAAAATCATAGACTCTGCTTTTTACCCATGGAGAAATATGATAAAAACAGGTGATTTACAGGTTTCTGCAGTGCAAAGAAAGCCTTCACAGTTTTCTTGTTACAAACTCTCACCAGGCACTTGGTGAGGTTAAAGATGTATACTGGGGCACCAGGAACTACATGCCGTATTGTAGGCTTGCTAAGCAATGGTCTGTGAAAGCACTAAATATTGTCCTGCAAATGGACACCCTGAACAATGCACTCTGCTTCCAAATTTTCTACATTGATTACAGCCTGAAAAAAGTCTTTAGCAAGTAGGCAAGGATTTCACGGAGCTCAATTTGGCTACAACTACATGCACAATCTGTCAGGTATCATCAAAAGCCTCACAAAGTAACATGGTCTCTTTTATATTACAGGGGGGCATTTGTGCAAAGTGAACTAAGTATGAGACTTGAAAAATAGCCAAAATAGTAAATCATACTTGAGCATACAACCAAATCTACTTGAGTATACATATCCCAATGAATTCATGTTGAAGTTCAAAATATGGACAAGAGAAGAAAACCATTTCTCCTTAGCCTACATTTACTGTGACAGATACCTGGAATGGCTCAATCAGGAGAAGGGTAGAAACATGCATGATGTGGATATAGAAGTGATACAGACTATAAACTAATTATCTATAAAAGTAAGTGGTGCTCTACTTCTAATGTAAGAATTAGACGTGACATTGGGGGGGTATTCCTTTCTTCGGGTATACATCCCTCTTTCACAGTCATCTGTGGTTGGTCAACTTGCTTCATCCCACAAATGTGAATGTTCCAGATGGAAAATAGGCAGAACTTACTCTCCACAGAGATTTTACAATGAGTTCGGTTTATAATATGCTAAGCATCTGATGGAAAATTTTACTATTGCAGCTCCTTAGAACAAAGCATTTGTTTTACTACAAGCATATGTTATAATCAGTTTTGATAGGACTTTAAATGTAGAAGTGATATAAAAACTACATGATGGTTTATAACAGGCTTAATTATCAGGTTTCTTCAGAAACTTAGGGAGGGCAGGAAGGAAAGATGAGGAATCACTTCCCTGAATGCCATATGAAACTTTCAGTCTCGAACTCTCTAGGTGTTGCGGTGCACCTGTTAGCACCCTGTCATCCAGCATCTGCAAGCGCACCGTGTCAAAGACATTGCTCACAATGTACGTGGCAAAACCTCGCCAGCAACATTTCTAGTTATCTAAAGGAAAAAGAAGGAACAGCATTTTGCTTCAATCAATGTCTAGGTCACTTCCTTATCAGCATCTGATCTTCCGAATTTTAGAACATGGAAGTTGCATCATTCTTTTCCCTTCTGTCTCTGCACCAGTCATCAGATAATGACTCACAAGTCACTCTAGACACACAAGAGCCATTTCTCTAGCTTTTTTTGCTGATGTCCCTTATGTTTTAAAACGTATTAGCAGAAAAACGTTTATTCCCACCCTGAATCGAACTGGCCTTTTGGATGACTAGGCTTCTTTAGATCGTAAGCTCCGGAACTCCTCTTCCTCACTGTCAGTCACATGTTAGATCTCAAAGCATAGTACTTCTAAAGAACCCCCTTTGGGAGATCAAAGGCCAATCCTCTGTTTCCGCAGCAAAGATTAATTCATCTAAAACCTCATTTGGACTCTGAAGACACACTCACTTTGCCAAGCCTGTTTATTCTCCAGTTGAGAATAGTACTGATATATATGGTGGTTTCAGACTATCTAATCTTTACTGCCATTTCTGGGAATTTATTAACATTGGTACCCTTTTCCTGATAAGGTTCATTAGTAGTCACAAAGGTAGACTGTAAAAAAAAAAAAAAAAAAAAAAAAAAAAGCTGTTGAAATTATGAAGACATCATGTTTGAAGCTGAAAATCTACCCTACAAAGAAACTGTTTACAGATCTTGCTAAATTGCCTGTAATGCTAAAAACGCGGTATCACATCAGCACACTCAGCTCTTAAAAATATTCTGTTCCCTCGTGTAGCATCTGTCCTCTCTGCACTCCACACTAGCTCAGTCACGAGTGTAACAGAGACACCTTCCCCTCCTTTAGCAACGGTGATGGGTGGAAGAAAGAAACAGATTCAGCCCCAAATACAAATACCTAGAAGTAATTTTCTGAGAACCTTTCTTCACAGAAGAAAAACAAAGAAGAACAGTTGGAAAGCAAAAGTCTTTTTCACAACTACTTCAGCAAAGCTACTCTGCACAACAAATATATAAAATTAAATTAAAACTCAGAGTAGTATGTCTATTCACACACTCAGAATAATGATTATGTGATTATCTTAAGTGCTTTACCAAATAAGTTCCTAGATGAATACACAAATAAAATTTAGGGGAAAAAACATATGCCAAAATAGTACAACAATTTTTTATTCAATTCGAAGAAAAAATCCTACTAAAAAAATTTTTGGCCTCTGCCAAATCTTTCCCATCAGTTTAATATTGTAACTTTTCCTTGTGTGTTTTCACTGATGCTAACTCAAGAAAGTCCTTTATTAGACAGAAAGAATAAGCAAATAGCCACGTTTATCTCACTCTTTTCATACAGTGAAGTATGCAGTAGTTAAAAATGGAAATACACACACACACAATTAATCACAGAGCAAACAATTTGCAAATTGTAAAATTGTAAAAAGGCTTTAAAATAGTACACATATACTATATACTGTAGCTGATCAGATCCTCTAAAAATTGAGTTGATTTATTACTACTTTTATTACTTGTAACTATGAGTTAGAGTGCCCTTATTTAGAGATCTCTCCTCCTTACATGGCAAATAACATTTATTACCATAAATATACACTCTTAAAAAAGTCTGTTAAATACTTGCAGAGGTTTTGCTGGAAGAACAGTAGAGGATACAGACTTCTATCCTGCAATTTTTCCAAAGATATGAACTTAGCTGTGTAGAGCATTAAAATATAGAAATTTTAGTTTTGCAGTGTTTAATTACTCCACAGAATTTAGGATTTCTAATTTGTCACATCATATCAGCCAAAGAAAAGCTTTAAACACTCCCATACCTCCTGATGATCAGTGATGGTTTAAAAAGATAAAAAGATTCTTTCCTCCAAAAACAATTCCTAGGATAATAAGATACAAAGTGCTGCAGAAGAAGAACATAAATGAATAAAGACGGAAGTATTTTCTTCATCCAATTTTGTGTTATTACAGTCATTCTAAATATACTTCTCATGTTACAAGAATATCCCTTGTCAGTTGACACTATCCATTTAATGCTATAATATCGGCTTGGTTATTTTTCCTCTTTCCTTTCTCCTAAATCGGAGGCCTATGGCCAGTGGTGTCCCCCAGGGGCCAGTGCTGGGCCCAGTGCTGTCCAACTTGTCCATCAATGACTCGGACGAGGGCACAGAGGGCGCCCTGAGCAAGTTTGCAGATGACACCAGACTGGGTGGAGTGGCCGACACTCCAGTAAACGTGCACCCATTCCCCAATGGAACTGTATTCAATTTTCAAACACACAGACTTGGTGCGGAGAGGAACGGAACAGAACATGAAGAAAGTGTCAATTCTGTTCAACTGTCATCTCTAAAAGACCTGATGAAAGCTTATAAATTATCTACAGTAATTCATATATAATTCATATCTCATATAATTCATCTACTATTTGAATATTTGAATTATCTACAGTAATTCATATATAGCCTACACTGCCTGTCCTTTTTATTATTCTTTTCATCATCCATCAGAAAAGTTATCTGAACAGCAGAATATTTGTTGAAAGAGTAAATCTTGCCAGGAGAGAGGACAGCAGTAGAATCACTTCAGCAAAATTTAATGAATCTTACTACATGCTCCTTCTGAAATTCAGTTCAACAACAAACTTCCACTCAACCTATAATCTTGAAAGAAAAGAACAAAAAGAAGTCTCTTGCTCTTACCACAGAAATATAATTTGAGTTTCTATTTGATTTTCTCTTTACAATGCCTACTCTTACTCTTGCGGTATCAGGTACCCTTTTCTGCAAAACAAACCTGCACTTCAACCAGTGATCTAGCATCCTCTTCTGAAAGCACAGAAATGGAGGGACAGTGGCTGGCTTCCAGTATTACAGCTATTTGGTACAACAATTTTAAGTATATCCTGAAGCAGAAATGAACTTTTACTAGTAAGCCATTCCTTTGGGAAGAAAAAAAATCCTTTAACAATCTTTGGACTCTAATAGTTACCATATATTAATAAGTTCCTAAACCAAAAGGCATATCCACTGTAACTGTTTTAAAGATACATTTCGAGGCATATTCAGAGAGATCAAGAGGCTCTCCTGTCCAGCATCACTGCACGACACCTCAGGGCCAAAGACTGCCAAGAACCCCCCCAAGTGCCTTCTCTCCATGCACCTGAATGAGTGTGAGGACTCATGTTCAAATGCTGCCTTCTTCGTTTCAGATCACCTTGATCTTTGTTTTGGTTTACACACTGTGTAGTTACTAAGATTAGGCTGAGGAATAACTAAACGATAATGGCTAATCATTCACGCAAGCCTGACATCCCTAACTAAACATAGCCATCCAGCATACAAAGAAAACCAAAGATGATTCAGGGCAATTTTTCTTTCTTTTTTCTTTTTTGCCATCACCTTAACCTTTTATCAGAAATTCATATTTTTTATATTTTGCAGGTGTTATATTCTTCAGAAATCTTTGTGATGACATGAGCATTTTGTTTCCCATATCTCTCCTACAGAGTCACAGGAAAGTGAAGGTGGTGGTGCATGTACTTACACAGCAGAGATAGAGAGTATCAAACGCAAAGAGACTGTACTAAACGCTTTTTATTGAAATCAAGCAACAATTTCACTTTATTAGCAGAACTAAATAGGCAGACCTTTGAAAAACTGAGCTGAGTCTAGTCTAAAAAAAATCCCAGATTAAAACCAAAGAGAAAGTTATTTTCATAGGAAACAGCAGGCCCTTGGTTCCCCCATGAGGAACACTTGGTGCTTCCCACCATAATGATGCTCTGCAATTCTTAGCTCTACCAATTTTATACAGCTGAGACCAGCATTTGCTATAAAAAACAGTTCTTCCCTCAACCTGAGTTTTCCAGAGAACTTCATCTAAAATAACATGAGTCATTTTCAGAAACCAAGGTTGGGGAAAACAAATTTGAGTCATAAAAAAATGTACTGACAGGTAGATTTTTCAAAGGGCTGTGCTTTCAGGCAGGAGGACAGATTGCTTAACCTCTTCAGAACCTTGGTAGCCATTTTTCCATATGCTAAAAGTAGCTTTAATTATACATAATTATACATATATACAACAACACTAAAAGTTGCCAAGAAACTCCCACTTAATTTTTAAGATCAAGAATTTGAATATTTGCACTCTAAGTGTCTTTTAAACTTTTGTCAATTGCTCCTCATTCTGCTCAGAAAATTTCTATTTCAGCAAGCAGCTCTGAGTATTTGTTGCTGAAGGAACACTGGTATATTTTTCTCCCAGCTGAACTGATACTCAACTATTAATGCCTGTCGTAGCCCTGCTTTTTTATAGTCCCCCTCTCCCAGGCTACATTTCTCATCTAGATAGATGTGAATCTCGGTCCCTGCATATTACCTGGAACTACTCTAAGCACCTTTCAAATCTGAGGGAACAATACTGAAGTGGAAAACAGAGTATAGGGCATCTATTTTCATAGACCTGCCAAGACTAGTCACCTACTCCCAATGTGGCAAATGCCTCTGTGAAACAAAGTATAAACACCTCGGTGTGAGAATCTGTCACAGGATTCAGCATATCCAGACCACAGGGGAGGCCTGTAACACCGCCACAGGTTCCAGTATTGTCCTGATTTCACTTCAGAACACTCCCTGGATTTTTTCAGGCCACCAATACCTAGAAGATACTAGTTGACAGTTGTCAGGTTTATCACATCCCAAAGTCCTGGTCCAAGTTCTTGTCCCCAGTTCTTTCACTCTGCTTCTATCAGCTGAGGAGCTGCATGTGCCTCCTCCTCTCCTAACTCCCCTTTTAAGTCTTTAACCAGGATCTAAACTTCTCCGATTTCTACCATAATCCAATATCCTCCTCCTCCATTATTTTTTTCAAGCAGGACTTCTCTCCTCATCTCCATCCTGCTATTCCATGGATTGTGCCACCTTCCTTCCTACACCTGCTCCTCTTCTGTATTCAAGCTACCCTCCTCTGAACAAGAAGGAGACATGGGAGGTCCGTGGCCTCCCATACAGTTCCCCAAGACCCAAGCACGGCATGTCCTAGAAGCACGGCTGAGGCCTAAAACCAGGATCTGTCGGAACAGACACAGCTGTAATCTTCGAGCAAGTGAAGATCAGATCCTTCCTCCCACTCTATGCCAGACAGGTGCTCGTCACTAACTATGGCCCTGGGCACAGGGCAGGTGCCAAGGGGAGAAAGGCCAATGCACAAGGGCGCTGCAGGCTGAGGAACTGTCCCTGTGGGTCTCTGAGCTCAAAGAGGTCGCGCTAGAATCAGATGGCTGAAGCTGTACCTAGTTGCCATGCAGTATGTGCAATTTCTCCTGGCATGCTGTGGAAATCCATTTTCAACACTCTTCCCTGTCCCCGCTCCAAGAGGGCAAGTTCTTGTTGATCACAAGACACTCTAGAAGTAGGAGGGCATCTTTGAAATATTTAGCTGCTAATTTTTTACTGGCGAATGCCAGTTCGATGCTGACAAGGCAGACAAAATGCACATCCATGTACTCCTTTTAATCATTACACAACAGCACTTTTACACATTTGAAGGTTTATGTTACTTCCCAGTCTTCACCCGTTAGGCTTAGTAACACTAATCTCCTGTTATGAGCTCCAGTTCTACGTAATGTCTCCTGGACTTCAGCTCATTTTTCTTGTTTCCTTCTGGATTAAAATTCAAGGTCTACCTTGAAACAAGGCCTTACCAAAGCCACATAGAACTAAATAATTACTTTGTATGTCCTAACCCTCTAAACTGCTCCTTAAACCTCTAACACCACGTTCACAGTCTGTAATTACATGACGTCATTACAGGGTCCCTTAATCCAAAGCAGGAATCAAATTTTCGTACCTGTTTTTTCCCACAGCAAGCTACTCAGAACACAGACCTTAGCAAAGCCATGAGGCCCCTTTCCCCATCTGCTCCTGCTTAGTATTAACAAGCACCAAAAAAGAGACCTGTCAAGCTGACACTGGAATTTGAGAGCTCTTAACGCGACTTTTCTGTCACACCAGCTTCATTATACATCTGCTCCCTGATACAAACAGGGTCCTTAACATTCCACTTTATTTCAGGTCTTTGGCAAAGACTTAGTATTTTTATCGTGTTCAAAGATCCATTTCCATCACATCAAACGACTCATTTATTTTGTTCCAAAAGCCCACAAATCATTTATCTCAAGATGCAATTAATATGCAAACACCTTATTATCGCCGCAGCGGGCAGTCTGTCCCCAGCAGTGCAGAGGGACTTGAATGCGATAGAAAGTCGTAATAGAAAGGAAATGGAGGAAGGGGACGTTTGACTGAGGAGCTCTCTTGCGCTGCGCACGAGCACTCCCTGGGGCCTCCGTTACGCTGCTCACCCCGACCTCATCCTCCAGTTCTCCTCACTGCTGCACCAAGTGGACGGCACTCCCCATAGCAGCAGTGAGACCTTTCCCAGCTGCGCCATCACAGCCACGCCATGCAGATGAGCGAGTAACTCCTTCTAAACAGGAGAAGCTGTTATACAAATACAACTAAGGGATTTACAGCTCAGTATGTTTATTACTTGAAGCGCCAGTCCCTTCCAGCATTCAGCATCTCATGCAGAACTTAAATCTAGCTGTAACAGTAGCAGTTGTTACTATCACTCCCTCACTTTTATACCTGCCTCTACTTAAAAGGTTTTCCAAATAAAAAAAAAAATAATTTTTTTTAATTAAAAGACATTTTGGTTCCCTTTGGGTTTCAGATACATTATCAACTACAAAAGAATCGTGAATACATCTATCTACATCTATCATGCTTCAAGCAGCATGAAGATAGTTGTAGATAATCTGAATGAGCAGGATTTTAAAATCTATAAACTCATCAGTCATCCCTTGGGTTATGTTATCATAAGAAGCAGTTGGGTTTTTTTTTCTTTTAGGACTTCATATGTGAGAAGACTCACTGCTGCTTTGTGGCTTTCTGCTGGATTCACGCTGCTTGGCTACAAACTCAGTTTTTGCTAAATACATCAGGATTGTAAAAACTGGCAGCTTTATGCTCAGAAGGAACACAATCTGAGAGCATTCATTCCCCTTGCAATTACTGCTATTGAAGTGCTCTCCGTCAAGTTAGGCAGTGTGGCGAGGTGCCACAGAGTGCCCAGCACAAAACCTGCGTGCCGTGTTCCGCCTGGCCCAGCAGTGCAAAACGTGCCCTTCAGCAAATCCCTTCCTGTCTCAGCCTCTGTGACACAGCAGCAACGTGCCTCCCTCCTCTGGGCGCTACGTAAGAATAAGGCCGAGCAACAACAGAGCACGCTGCTCAAAAGCGGCAGAGTCGCTGGGAAAACTGGCTCTTATCGCAGCAAGGCAGGATTTTACCCTAAGAGGATTCAGAACATATTTATTCAAAATAAATAAATAAATAAATAAATAAATAAAACTAATTTTGTACCTGCTGATGAATGGACTGAAGAAGGTCTTTTAACATGGTTAAAAAAACCCCACATAATGGCAACTGATTTCATCCATTACATACATTCAATACGTTTGCTCTGAATGTCTTTTATGCAAAATGAAATTAAAGCTAAAAGTTGAGGATGTCAAAATAGACCTTTCACCAGGCCTTTGCTATTCTATTTTAACTTCTTTTACTTAGATAACAAGCAATACTTGTTATATTAAGGAAAGACAGATGTCAGACACTTCCACATGCAGATAAGAGGTAGCAGGAAAATCAAGCAAGACTGAAGGCCAGGAGAGTCAGAGAGGGACAGTCTGACCACAGTTCCAGGTGGGGGAGTCTCTGGGCTAAAAGAAGGCAACGAGCTCACCCGAGCACAACCCAAAAGGCCCTCAGTGTCTGAAAGTTAATCCACCATTGGGGCCTAACACCATCTGCCAAGGAGTTCACCCTGTGGAACCACTCTCCAGGCATCTGCAGAGCCTGTGCTACATGACCATGATAACCATATGCCAGCTCCAACACCAGGTTTCCCCATTTCGCTGAGCAGGAAGTTTTTGTGGAAATTAGGCATGTGGTAAGAATTTTCAAAAAAAAGCCCACTGAGAGGTTCTCTTTCAGGTTTCAAATTCTCTTATTTAAGTCAAAAATGTCACCTACAGAGTATTTTTCTTTTAAGGGATTCCATTCATTCAGAAATAAGAATATAAATATTGCCAAACTTTTTTAAAAAACAAATTGCATCTCATATCAAGGTTAAATCATGAAAAAGAACTCCATACATACAATTAAAAACACTTCAGGCTTTTATCATAGAAACAAAACAACCAGAAAGACGCTATTAAAGAAGCAACGTGAGATACAAAGAAGGCACGTTTTTATATCAGGAATAAAATCCTGGAAAAACTATTTTACAAGGAATAAGCATACCTCAGGACATGTTTTCTTCGTGAAGGTAAGATCCTGGAAGTAGCAATAATCTATTTCATGCTGTTAGCCAAAGAAGGCAGGCAAAAGACAGAGGCTGAAGAGAAGATGCAGCTGCAGGTATTAATGTGACTGACGAAGAAGAAATTTTACCACCTAAAGGCCGATAGTGAAAGTAGAAAGTAGCCCATAGCGCACAAGTAGAACTGGAATTGCTCATTTCTTAGTATCATTTTTTCTAAGGAAGATTCATTGTTAGAAAATGAAATCCAGTATCTCATTAGAAGGATCAATAGAGCAGGAGAGACAGAGAATTTTGTCAAAATGCCACCCCCCCAGTAACTAACAACACTGAAACAAATTACCTGCAGCACTTACGAAGTAAATGTACAATAAATGCTATCTCAGGTTTATGATAAACTGCAAAAACCACCCCAACCAACAGGGTGTTTGCATCACTGCTCCTTTCTGTTAAAGCAGAGGGAGAAAAAAGTTCCAAACATCCTCTCAGTGTAGAAAGTGGAAGGAAATAAGAAGAGTGACCTGTGCCCTCTCCAGTAAGGTCTTAAAAAATGAATTTATCAACTAATTTTAAACCAAAAGGGATTTGAACTTGAGAGAGAGAAAAATAAAGGTTTTCTTGGTGCTTTATTCAATACTGCTAAACTTAAATAATTATGTGCTTAGTTGAGCATGGCATTTATAAGTTGTTTTCTTATCAACATGCTCTTTTGTTACATATAAAAATTGTAAGTTTGGAAGTATTTATAGAAATCTATTGCTTGTATGGCTACGAACATTATGAGGTTTTGTAGAAAAAGCAAAACACAAATCATGGTGATAACATAATAAGTGACAAAGTTGTAACACAATACAGAAAATACAAATGAACAATTAGTACCTTTCCACATTTAGTTGAAGCATTTTTCAGTCCAGCACTGGCTGTGAAGATAACAAATCTCAGTTTATTAAAATTAGTAATTCAGAACAGTCAGCACCAAAGAATTTTTTAAAAAACAATCCAAGAAGAATATGAGTAATACAATATAGGTTTAAGGAAATATTTGATTTCACCCTAATTCCAAGTAATTTTTGTCACAGTCAAAACATTTGACTGATGATAGCCCTGCAGTGGTGATTACCAACATAGGACCTTCAGGTGACTACATTCCTACAGACATCCCATACTCTCCCATGTTTTCATCACAGTCCTTGAAAAACACTATGCTGTACAACACAGAAACACATAGAATATAACTAAGCCAGTAAATTCCATAATATGGATCACTGAAGTAATCAATACTCTGAACTTCAATAAACAACATGGTTAAAGTAGACAACCACAGTCACAGAGAGGAAAGGGAAAAACAAAGCAAAACTAAACAAAGCCACACTTACAGATTGATGAACTTACATCCGAGAAACTCTGAACGAGGCTCACGGATCACAAGAGCTAATCCGCTATATGATGACCCCATGAAAAGCTTCAGGGAACTAAATAAAATGCATCTCAAATCAATACACTGGAATATGACAGTTACTGCCCCTGTTGTTAGCACAGATCCCCCCAAGACAGCATCAGAGAGTAATACCCAACTTGGATGCCCACAGATTGAAGGGGGTTCATAAAAGAGCCATGAGAAGGACAGACAAGCCTGTTCTTCAAAGAGCACACCAGGAATATGTTAGTTACCCTGGCAGGAAGACGGCTGGGAGCTGACGAAATACAAATTGAAAGTAAAGGGCTCTTTAAATCAAGAGTTGTAGTCTTGCTGACTCGGACTGAAAAAAGTCACTATATTTTGTAAAAAGGAAATAAGACAAAAAGATCAAATTGTGCAACTCACAACTACTGGAAGGGCTCAAAGGAGCAAAAGCAAAGGCAAGAAGGCAGCTTCATTTTTCAAAAGAACTATTTAGAACATAAAATAACAAAAGGAATTGAAGCATCATTAACATGGACCTCTTTCCCTCCAACCCATGCTTTAGCTGGCCAAAGAGCTAAGATGACAGCCATACCAAACAGAAGCAAAGCTTTGTTACATGAATGTGTTAGTTAACCCGCTGAAGTTATCAAAAGGAAAACTGAAGCTGTCAGCAGCTGCACAGTATAAATAAAGATGATATGAAAATATATTGATGACAGCCACAGCTGAAACAGTATTTACACAAATTGGTTGCATATTAAAACGTTTTTGGGGGAAGTCAGCTAAAACAAGAATATACAGAAACCAATGGCAACACAGTTTTGTTCCTGAAGGCATTAAGCCAGCTGTGCTTCTCTACACGATCCTTTGAGATGCATATTTAAATGAATATTTATTCTTTTCCTCTGGAAATTCTATCTAGCAAGAAACAGCAGTTGTTACATTTTACTCCAGATGCAGATTTTTGTCACAAGTTAGAATTCAAAACTAACCATGCCCAGCCTCACTCTGTTCCCTCTCAGTCACCTTCTCAACCAAGGGCTGTGAGGCACTCATTTCAGTTCTACAGATAAATTATTAGACCTCAATCTTATAAACCATAAAAACCAAACAAACAAAAAAACCCCTTTCTGCTTAAAGACAACAAAACCACCCAAAGCTACAAATGAGTCTCTGTTAGTAGTGACCTGCACGCACACCTATCAGTGCGCCACTGAAACATGCAGCAGCATCTCAGGAGGCACCATCAACCAAAGAAGGACAAGGAAACTGGATAACCTTCAAAACTCGAATAAGAGAAATGTGGTGAAATTCAGTTACACAAAGTGGAAACTTACACAACACCGGATACATAAAACACATTAAAATAAAATGGAACTCCGGGAACATAACCTTAAAACTTGCATGTTCATGAGTAAAAAAGAAATTTGAGAGAAGAATCTCTGCTTACTAGTTAATCACAACGCTGAGTTATGAGACATCAACGTTATGTGGCCATGAAAACCGATTCAATCCTATGATGTAGCAGAAGTGCATAGCAGAGATAAGCGGCATTTGTGCCACTTCACAACCCTAGATAAAACCTCATCTAGAATATTTTCTACTTCCCGGGCACTATCAAGAAAAATAATGGAAAACTGCCACCGAGACAAGTCCAGTTATCATGAAACAGCTATCATTTGCCACTCGAGGTCTCTGTTCCTGTCCTTCAAAATCTCAAATTGCCTTCCTATGGTGTCCTATGCTTTTGTGCTAGACAACTCATCTCATAATTTTTATGCACATGAAGTCTGTGTTCACAAAAGCAAGGCTAATCAAGCTTTTTACTTCAGTGTCCTCCAGACACTGACCTCTATTTTGAGAGACTGCTCTGAAACATGATCTCAAGAAGGATCTTACAATCAGCAGAGTTAACTGTCCCTGTTCCCTCACAGTCAAGTCACAGGAGCTGCATAACACTGTGCATACACTGCTGTCTCTGAGAGGTGGTTGCTATCGCCAGCATTTATGGGTGTAATACAGTATTCCCCTTTTTAAAGCAAAAGAAAGTAACAAAAAAAAAAAAAAAAAAAAAGCTGTGTGGACAACCAAGCACTGAAACAAGTTGTCCAGTGTCCCAGTGTCTTAAACTGGAACAGAGCCCAGAGCAACTCACACTCAGGACTACTCCTGCTTTGAGCAGGAAGCTGGACTCCCAGGTCCCATCCAACCTGAGTATTTCTAAGACAGCTCATTTCAATCAGCCTACTCCCTTCTCATGACAGCAATACTTAAACTATATAAATAAACTGTGTTAGGAGGCACAAGTGCCTTTGCAAGTTTCTCTTCCTCAAATAACATTTTTTGATGCTCATGCCTCAAGCCTCTGTCACTTCCAGCAACACATTACGGACTTATTCTCCTCTGGAACGTTTGCTAGAGCGCGGTGTCACAGAGAACATGACTGAAGTGAAAAGCAGCACATCCACCTTTCTAGTTCTGCTCCAAACTGCTGCCCAGCCTTGTGCTCCACAGCCTGCCAGGCAGCTGCTGCACCCGCTCCTGGGGTCTTATGTGGCAGAAAGCTTGGCCTGCAGTTAATTGTAACTGTTTTCCTAAAGACTGTGCTGTTTTAACACGCTCCCTGTTACCTCTCCTCCTCCTCTCATGTTCCCCACATTTCTCCACCTTTTCTACAAATCTGGTCCCGTCATTTTCTATTTCACTGGTTCATCACAAATCTCAAGCAACCAGTAATATTTTCCCTTTGAGAGTACCCGGCACTGAAATGCAACATTGAATAATTGCTGTGTTTCAGAGAGAAAGGTTTATTATAATCAAAAGCTTTAAAATACAGCAAGCAACAAGAAAAGCTCAACTCTCCAGATACATGATGTGATTCTAATGAAAAAAAATCGCTCCCCYCCCCCAAAAAAAAAAAACAAAACAAAAAAAAAATAGTTTTGAGAACTGTTGGTTTGATTGATTAATCAAAAGACTAGCAAAGAATGAGGAAGTATATTTAAGAATATTTATGCTTTATGCTCTTTGAGATACGTCATTTTTCTGCAAACAACTGGGAGCTCTGTGTATTAAAATTACGAAGTGAGACTCATCCTGCCTTATGCCTATTCCTATTTTACAATTTTGTCTGAATCGGCATCTCTGTGACACCACTGAAATTGAAGGATGGCCGCTTTGGGAATGTATATTATGTGCCTGAAGGAGAAGAGCATGAATAAAGAGGCAGGGATTCATTTTGCCCAACCGAATTGCCTGGACTGAATCCAGGGAAGGGGAGAAATGGACACTGGACGCACAGAAAGCAACAGATCATCCTCTGCTAGTACTTCACTCACCAGATCACTCAGGAAGTCTAGCCAGACAGGCTCAGACTAGACGCTTAATGTTTGTCTTTTCTTGGTGTACTTCTCAAACATTGAGCTCCAAGAAAGGATATGTTTCGCTAACAAGAATGCCTGCACTGGGCAAGACGCCTGGGCAAGATGAGGAAAATTGTCCGGGATGCCCATATTGTGAGACTCTGTATCTGCGCAGGGTTCACAGCGACCAAGAGACCTCATCCGCAAGGGTACTGGAGCCCACACAGAGCCAAGGGACACAACCATGTTGGTGTTCAGGTCTCAGGGGTCCGGGCTGTGGCTTGTTAAGCTCTGACAAGAGCCACTGCATGAGTCCTGCACAGGAGCTGCAGCATGGGTAGCACCTGCCCACTCGGCTGGTGTGCACTGCCTCAGAGTCCGCTCACCACATCAGGAAGTCCTCACAAGGACCCTCAAGTTAGTTTGGAAGAGCACATGCGCGTAGTGAGAGAGAGAGGCAAATGCTACCGGTAAATACTGGAGTATCATTTAAAAGGCAAAGCACGCTACAATCACGACAGCAGCAACCTTAAAATAGCATCAGGTATTTTCTTAATATTTAAGTACTGTGGGATTTGGGTACACAAAAATACAGTGCAGAGAACAACAATTCATTATAACCCATGTGTTTTATAGAGTGAATTTGAGGAGACCAGAGTCCCAAAGCAGGGACACCTAAAACTGCAGGGGAAGATGGGGGGAAATCAATTTATTTAAAGTTAATGCAAAACTACTTTTGATACTCAAAGGAAAGTTAAATTCAGCAAATGAAGCTCAATACAAATAACAATAAGATTAAATTTACACCCAGTTTCTCATCATTTGGAAGAACAAAATAATTTACATATTTACCTATCACAGGTTTTGGTTGCAAACACTTCACCTTTTCAAGGAAGCAACCCACAGCGCTAATAAGAAATCAGTCTTTGCAGGCTGAGTTCCCTTGACATCATTTACTTGAAAGAAGAAATATATGCATCACAACCAAAGGTGGGGGGAAAAGACAAGATTAAAATTTGTTCCTATGCATCCTCTTATTTCATATTACTTTCAGATTATGTTGTGGCTTAGTTGAAGTTACGTGACCGTTACTGCTTTAGTCAAGCAAAACAGTCATTGCAGATCTTTTCCAAGTTTTGCAAGAAAAAAACTAAAGATCAGTCACTTCAAAATCTGGAAAAATTTCCACTTTTAACAAGCTTGTTTTCGCCTTACTTTTATAACTACACTGTATTAGTCATACAGTGTGCAACACCATAAAAGCTGGAAAAGAAACAATATATGCATATGTTAAGTCATTGGATACGGATTTTTCTTCAAGTTAGGAAACAGAATTTGGAATATGCATCAAACTTTTCAATGCTGAAATTCAGTTCTCAAATGCTGTATTAAAAATGGTCCAATTGTAGATAAATAATTACCAGTACCTATATGGGTCATCCCCATTAATTCAAAAATTCAAACAGAATTTGTTCTGTAAAACAAAAAAAAAAAAAAAACCCAAAAGTTATGATTCTAGAAATATATCCCATATTGTAAGCTTTGCACAGAAAAAACAATAAGTTTTGAACATTGTCAAGACTAAAATAGATGTGTTTCCATGGCACAAGAATTGGTTCATTCTTTTTTCTGAGGGCTAAGAGTTGCACATCTACATGGAATTCAAAGTAACATCTAAACAAGCATCTAAACCAGCCTAAATAAAAAGGATGAGGATTATGTAAACATTCTACTACTGCTCTCAAAATTCCAAGGCCTTTTAAATAAGAAAATGTTACAGTGACTTTATTCTTAGAAGAACCTGTTCTACTAAATTCTATTCAATATACTTTATTTTAGCCCTGAATTAAATGATGTACTAGAATTGAGGTTTAATTTATAACTCAAAAGTTCCACTATGCTTTGACCTTTTCCATTCCACCTACCCACCACACCCATCATGACCAGCCTCTGAACGTGGATCATTCCCAACCTAAGGTCCAAGCTCTGTAAACGCAGCATCCTCAATGTTCTGGGGAAACTAAAATCAGGTAGAGATTACAAAAGACTAAAAGCAATTTTCAAGAACTCAAAGAGAACCCTTCCACACGTTCCCAGAAATAAAAAAAGGAGCTACGAAAAATCACTCAAAATCACCCAGAAAAATTAGTCCGCCTTTACTGTAGAATAACAGCAGAAGCAGCAGGGAATGCTGTCCTCATCCCTAGATACCATCTACTGTGAATTTGATGTCTTTTCTGCCTCTTCAGAGATGGTTCTTCAACATATTGTTTTTAAATCATGATATTTCATGTGTACAAAAAGCTGTTCCTATTTGCAGGACTTAATCTAACCCATACTGCAACTTCTAGCTATCTCACAGCACCAATTCTTTACTTTTCAATTCTTTACTTATTAGTCTAATTTCTCCCTGGAGAAAATCCGTGAGAGCAGAATACCAAGTATTTTGTATTTTGTATCACTGAAAGTTTGTAAGTAAAGCAGAAGTTCTCTAGCCTACCTGGACACAATAAGCTCAACACTGAGAATAATTATTAAAAGGACTTCAGAGTGAAATAAAACAAATAAAATCCAAAATGTTTAATTTTTATATTTCATTTATATACTGTTTTTGTTTGAATCTTTAAGTATACCTCGAGGAAAATTAACCAAAATTTGCAATGTACGATAAAGCTATAAAGAAAATGGGAGTGGGGAGTATCCCCTCAAAAACCACAATATAGTCTTACAACATTGGACCAATTTCAAAAAAAACCAGTCATTTTAATGCATGTACAACCACACACTCAGGGGATATACATATGGTTTGCTTCAGAAGTTAATTACTCAACTTCTTGAGCCCATCTGATATCTGGAAACTGTTTTTTGCATTTTTCTTTGTCTGAAAAGCAGCTCCTCCGCACTAGACTTGCTCAAAAACTCGTAATTACCCTAGAAGACTTCAGACTTGTAACGAAATGGAAAAAAATGAAGTTATGAGATTCCATATGGTAAGGAAAGCCTGACAAGTAAATGAGTTTGCACAAAAATAGAGAACTACAGTTTGTGTTTATTTAGATCCTTATTTACCCAATAAAAAGTCTTCTTGGTAAAGCCATGAGCTAAAATAAAGTGAAAGGCAGAGAGAAACCATTTAGTAATAAACTAGTATGTATCACTGTTTATACTATAGCACAGAGACTGTTAAAAAGATGTTTTCTGCAAGATGAAAATATGTATGAAGAAAAGTGAAAGTAGTGAAAGTTTACCTCCTCCTTACACATGTATATGTCTTAAAATTACTTTGATTTAATTTCTAAATTATCTTGCTGTAAATGATTGTTTTTTATAAGAAAAACACTCTTTTGACTGCCATGGTGATATTTAAAAAAAAAAAAAAATGTAATTGCGATTCTTGTTTCCTGAGCAAATGTCATACATTATGTTTTTAAATGCTAGATGTTTTTTCCTGCAATATATTTAAAACATAATTATTTCCTACTCAGCAGGTAGCATGCAGCATTATTCATTGTTCAGCCAAGTTATTGGATACATCCAGCTCATATAGGAAATCTTCTTTTACTCTCATAAAAGATTCCTTCCAAAAGAAAAAAAAAAAAAGAAAGAACTGGAGAGAAGGTTAAAGAGGTTAATCAACATTGCAATATTTTAAATTTTAGAGATTAATTTCAGAGATAACTGATTAATCCCATCTACTTTTAAAACAGTATAACCTGAGGACTTTGTTTACTCAACAAAACAGCTGGATGTTATTTAATAAAGAAAACAGGAAATTTTGTAGCTTCTTTGGACTTATTCTGAATTCAAAGGGTATGAAGCTCCCTGTCAGATGCTGGAATCAGTGATGCTGTTCTAACTTTTCTTCAGACAGGTTCAAGGTTAGACCCACTGCACATGCCCTCACCCCCTTTCTATCTCCATTCCAAGGGCTTAAAATATCCAAGAGTAACAGTTCAGCTAACATTTAACATTTTCATTTGATACCCAAAAGCTCTTCTTTGGATGATACAGACACTGCAATAACTTCAAGCTTGCAATGCTGCCTTGTGCTGCTCATGGTAACATACCTGCAGAGGTGCAACGATCTTGCACTTCTTAAATTTCTGTCTGAAAGAATTGAAATGATAAACAAATCTACGAAACAAACTGATGTGACTGAAATAGAACAGAATGACATAATTTATCCAGCCTATTTTTAGAGAAATATTTTCAATCCCTCAGTCTTTCTTAAAATTAGTTTATTTTACATCTACTTTCTGTCAACAATCACAGGTTGATGTTATCCTTGTTCTTCCAAGTAATTTACATCTAAGCATCCACGTGAATTAAAGAAATTGCATGTTCTTTTTCACAAGCATTCTAATACAAGAAGAAAAACAAGGAAGGTTAATTATGAAACCAATCCACATCATTCTTAAATCAAGTGCCAGTAAAGAAAGTATATTTAATATTCTGTTTTCTGAACTACAAATACTTTCAAGCATGACAAATAATGCACTACATGGGCCTTAAAAAAATACATATATATATAAAAGTCATAAGAGGCATATAAGAGGCATATCATTTTTCTTGCCTGAAGCAAATGAAAATAAAGGACAGCCAACACCTCACAAGGAAACCAGCACGGTCTCCTGTGTCTTGTTGGCCTTACTTCTCTAATCAGACTAACTGCAGAAACTGAAAAGATCTTTTCCTATGCCTATCCCACACCACAGCAAGGTTTGCATTAGGAAACCAGGCTGGATTTTCTCCAAGCATTTTATCGATGCAAAAAAGGCACCGTGCAGGATGGATGGGTGGCTAGCTACCCACTGCCTCTGCACTCCTCCCTGCAAAGGGCCCGCACAGCTGCTGTACGAGGTAGTCACACAGGCAGAACCAACAGGACTTCAACAAGCTGGGCTGCACCCTCTCATCACTGACACCACCTGAGACTCACTGCTTTTGCTTGCCCAACTAATGCTGGACTCACTCTGAAAGCATCTAAATGGTTTCCAAATGGCAACTACACCGGTCTACTACTTCCATAAAACATCCCCTTTTAAGAAAATTGGACTGGATATCCTGATTTTATGTGGAAAAAAAAATAAAAATCTAGGTATATCTGTTTACCTGCTCTTTTCTACTTTAGTTCATGTTGATTCTGTCTCCTCCACATTTTTAACTTTTTGTCTACAAAAAAGAAAGGGGGAGGGTTGCCTCATTTTGTTATTATAAGACTTGTTATTAAACATGGGAGGAGAAAAAAAATAAAGAATAATTTTCTCCAAAAGACTATAGTTAATCTTTTCACACAATTAATCATTCTTAGGAGATTCCTTTTAAAAAATGTGTTTCAAATAGCATTAAGCATGAATGGACTTCCAAAACAAGAATTATATCAGAGCTTAAAAATAACTTTTGCAGAACTAATTATTTAGACTGTACCATTCAATGGCCCATGCTTTTCTGAATTTCAGTCTGGCAGTCAAAAGATAGCTATAAATATTACCCAGGGGAGGAAGGAAAAAAAGATAAACATCCTACTAGCACAAAGGAAATGTGGCTATGACAACACTGGAGCTCAGTGCTGCACCATAAACATCCAACAAAAAATATATCAGAAAAATGAAGAGCTGTACCATAAGCAATAGTAACACAAGAGTTAAACACTTCAATATTATTTTTCTGTTATATTCTTGAGCAAAGTAAACACGTCACAAAGGAAATGGAGGGCACAAGAGAAGGCTGCTAATGGGATTTAAGTGGTCTTTATTTCTTGTTTCTGGAATACCTAAGTGCAGAAGAGAGGCCAACCTGACAGCAGTGATATGATTGATCAACACCTTCTCAAAACATACTTATTAAGGCAACAGGAACAGGAATCAGTGCTCTCCAATACTAGTCATAAAAGATGAAAAAAGGAGAAGGTTTTCCTAATTTTTTTAAAATTATTTTGATCACTTCATGAGAAATGCTCTGTTAGAACCAAGCATATAGGATAGGATGTCTAAAGCAAAATTCAGAGATTCTCTCTGGCAAGACTTGATTACAGCAAGCATCACTGTCACTGTTAAACTGAGGTGATAACTGAGCGGATCAGTAGGGAATAAGGACGGTATAGGCAACTTGGCCACTCTTGTGCAAGTGAGAAAAAGACCAACCTTCAGCATGCACAAAAACCTACTATCCAGTACGGCCTACCTTCTCTCCCAGTCAACAAAGCTAGGCCTTATGTACGAGAGCAGCTATCAGTAACAGCTATCCATAACCCTACAGTACCTCAACAGAAGGAAGATCTCAATACAGAAGAAACAAAAAGCTGGGCAGAGGGGAAGGCAAATATGATGCTCCTAGGGGCATTAAAGTCTCTAAAATTCTTAGATATCTAACAGGAATGAGTTTTGCAAGCAAATCTGTCTCAAATTAACAATCCCCACTTCCTTGAACTGTTGCAGGGTAGCAGAGGATCATACTACATTTTTATTGAAATTTAAAGATGCTTTTAGACTGTTGTTTATTTATGACCCAAAATTCCTCATCTAGAGAATCTCTTTCTGTTAAATGAAACAGTGATGAGTCACTGCATGATCAACCACCCCATTAAAAACGAGGAGGGTGCCAACAGACATTAAAGAAAAGCAAGCTTCTACATTTTATTCTTCCTCATAATTATTTATATTACAAAAAACATAATGCACACTTCCCAAAGAAAGATCCTACCTACAACACACACCTACAAAATAAACTGAAGTTTTTTACACATTTAGTAGCATAAAGATTTTTCTAATCTTTTAGACCACAGTGCAGTAGAACAACGCTAGACTTGTGAAAAGATCCAAAGACTATATCTGAGAGTGTTAAGGGGGGAAAAAAAACAGAAAGGAAAAAGGAAAATGAAAAAAAGAAAAAAAAAAAAAAAAAAAAAAAAAAAGAAAGAAAAAAAAAAAGAAAAGAAAGAAAAAAAACACGCCCAAGTATTTCTTTCCTGAGGCAAATCTTAAGCCTTTGCGCTACCACAACTTTCTGCTATGTAGGAAGGTGCAAGTTTCAACTCCATCATCACTGCATACAGGTCAATAAAATTCATTAAGTATGGCTTCAGGTAGGAACACACACACAAACCACCAGCACGAGATAAAACCCAGCACGCATCCCATGCATCGTGCATGGGTGCACACACGAACATACCTGACCTTTTATACAGGTACTGCCAATATTTTTTCAATCAATTTTAAAATATGTGGGGCTCTTCTGATAAAGCATGGCAGAGCAGTCAGATAAATGCAGCAAAACAGTGCAACTACCCACAGCCATCATTAGAATTCAGAAGCAAAACGGATACTGCCACCTTCTCCTGCCAAACATCGACACATAAACATCCAGATTTCCACAGAAGATCTGCAAGAGTTTAAACAAAAATAATAATAGTCTGTTTATCAAATGGATGCCAAAACAAAGGCTTTTTATACCTTCCACTCCGACTATATGAGGGATATTTTTTAGAAGACAAATTCCTTTTTGCTTAATATTTGCATGGCATAGTATTTACAGTCCCCAGGCTGCTGCTTCTTCCCCTGTTCTTTTTTTATCCTCTTCCCTCTCCCCACTTAAAAAGAGAGAGTTTCAGTTAAGAGAGGGCTCTCAAGTCTAGAGTTGTTGATCAGACTTCCTTCTGCACTGGTAAAAGAGCTACCACAATATTAACTTCCTTTCATCAGCATCCTGTCTTAATTGATATTATTTCAACCTTGGTGATAAATGTAGTTTTGTTCTAACTTATTACCCAAAAAAGTTACTTGAATAACAGATTTCATTATATTCTAAGAAGGTTTTCCAAAACACACGTTCTGTATGTAAGCAAAAAATGCAGTCTCTCTTCAAACATAATGTCTCTCTCAGTGATTTACAAATCTTGAGGCTGTTCTCCTTCAGATTGTATTAAAATCAGATTAGCAGTCTAGCCATTTCAACAGACTCTTTACAATCACACCATCGCTTGCTGAGGCTGATAAGTATCGTCAAAAATGATGAATTAAAGTTGAAGAAAATATGAAGAGCAGCAACGAATTCAAACTCCTGGGGAAAAAAAAATAATTAATAGGTGACTGGATGCAGTAACTGGATGGTAAAGTAGACAACCTGTAATTATCATCACAGCAGCCTCTGCACACATATTTCCAGAAAAACTACCATCTGCATTGCAGTGTTGTTGAAAGCTATTTTTCTTTTTTTTCCACACATCTGACTCCACGATTCTGTTTCCCAGGTTTAATTCTATTACATTAATATGCTGAATATTTAAAGGACGGGCCACACAAATTTCCTCCACAAAATGTTATTGTAAGACAAAGCCATTGTTTTGACAGTCATATTTAATTTTTAAGTTCTCAGATGAGTCTTATTATGGAGACATAATTACATTTCATTATTTTGAAGCTCCATTACGTAGATTAATTCTTTGAGAATCAATATACCAAGGATATCAAAGTCAGAGACACATTTTGATCTCCTGCCTAAGTGGTGACAAGGTACTCAAAGCTATCCCAAACCTACATACACCCCTAGGAGCTCCCATATTAGAAAGCAAGGAAGAACTGCTGAGAGCGATAGCATTCAGTTTCCCCAGGGCTCAACAGCCCCCTAGTCCATAAGTTGTGGGACACTCAGCGAGGCCCTTTGCAAGAGTCTGAGTTCCTGAACTTCTGTTCACAAAAGAGGCATTTTGTGTCTCTCAGTGTGTGAATCTTTCCTTTTTACATACAAAGAAAGGTAGATCATACCAGAACAATTACATTCTTTATTGATACTTCAAATTCCTGCAAGAAGGAAAAATAACATTACTTAAATTATTTAAGGATCAAATTTGCAGATTTAAAATAGATAGATAGATAGATAGATAGATAGATAGATAGATAGATAGATAGATAGATAGTCTGCATTTGGTAAGCAAAGGAGAGCACACACCTGAATTAGTTTCCATCAATACAATCTTCACTGACTCACTTATTTGTGAGATAAGCTTTTACTAAGTACTAAGATAATAAAACTAATCTGCATGGAATTTTGGATGCCCTTGACCGCATTGAACAATCCATGACAACAGAAACTGATGCCTTATTCTTTCATGTTTCTCATATTAAAATGCATAGTTCTGTTTTCAAGTCTAAGTACAAGGACCCAGCCCAGCCTGGAGATTTAGACTTGCCAGGACAAACAGGAGATGGCCAAGACTTTGGGAAAACAATCTCTATGATGGAATCTAGCAAGCCAAAACCATCCAAATTGTACCACAGGGCTTGGAGACCACTCTGCTTTTGTAACCAAGCGGGATTAGAGAACAACAGATACAGTACTAATCACACCAGACCCTTGCAGGTTGGTTTTGCTTTGGCCCCAGCAGCTTATGACACTGGGATTCAAGTCTCATAATGGCATTGAAAGGTCAGAGAACATTCTTGCTAATAAATCCAATTTCCCAGTCTTCTCAAATAAAAAAAAATACATACTGAAATCAGTAGTTAAAGTCTCATTCCTGGCAAGAACTTCACCTTGGTGCTTCTGCTCTCTTCTAAGAAGGATTTCTCTCTATCTCATAGTTCTAATTATTGCTGTTAATAGCTGTGTGGTCTAAAAGAGTAAAGAAGTTGTGAGTCCCTTTGTTTTAAGAGCAAGTGAATATTACTTGCTTTTTCTCTACAAAGATAAGTTTGTGATGTTTTCCAGGGCTGAAGTTTAAGTCTTTCACAAAACTCTAAAATCATTTTACGTTCTATAAAATCTATTTATGTTCTATAATATTAATGTGGGAGAAAGAAATTAAGGTCAATGGTCAAATTCATTGCCTTATAATGCAAAAGACTCTGAGGTTGCACAAAAAAATCACAGTACAATTCAGGAAAAAAAAGGATGTCAAAGCCTTATCACCCTCAACTGGCATAGAAAACCTCCACAGAACTCCAGATTCACTTCTAGATCTATTCAAGATCTGACTGGTAGGATTGCCTTCTGGCAGAAAAACAGGTAGCATTCACTAGCTTTTAAATACTGCTTTACCTATTGACTTGTGTCTTTACAGGCAATTTTCACATCTATCTAGATACAGATATACATATTTGCATGTACATGTAAATGTATAGATATTTACTGTGTCTCTGATCATGTCTTTATGTAAGATGACAAAACAGCTGTTCATGCTTTTGCGGGAGGATGATATAATTGCAGTTTCAAAGTGGCATTCCCATCGCACGAACATGATGTACTTTCTTTTTGAGGTCACCAAAATTCTGACGAAGAATGTCAAAGGCAGATATAGGATTCTTCTTCCCTATTAAAATATGGATCTTTCTGCTTCAAATGCAAACATTACAGAAGGTTCTCCTCTTCCTGCTCCAGGAACTACTTGGCACTTAAAACATTGCCAAGGACGTTACCAGTAGACTTAAACTCTCCTTCCTAAAGCAAATACTCTTGCTAACATTTTGTTGTTGTTGATTTACAGTATTTTCCTCACCAGCAAAAAAAGTAACAATCAGGTATCTTTATTCTTCCTTTTTTTTTTCTTTTTTTAAAATAGGGAGGTGCCTGAAAGGTTGAGCACCTCAGCATCCCAAAGGATACTGGTACCGTAAACAATGTAACTTATGTCTCCTGACATCTCACTCTTTGCTTTGTAAAGTGTAGGCTCAGCTTTTGGAAACACAACTTGGATTTTTTTTTTCTTTCATGTTAGATGTAAAATGACATTCTAATCACCTGAGGAAGTTGTGTGTCAATATTAAGGAAGTGCCAGTGTCGGTATACTCTACTTTTCACAGTATACAGCCACTATAGTGCAAGGTAACACAGACTTTCTCACACCGTCCAGAAGTTTTCTTCATTCTTTTTCTGTTACCTTTCATGGAGACAAATCAATTCCAACAGTGATATAAGAAGTTCATCTAAAAAGAAACACACAAATAAACCCAAAAATAAGCTTAGCCTGCTATTATAATAATATATTCTTCATTCTGTTTTGCTATTACCATCTCTTTCCATGTGTCCAGACTATTTCCTTGAAGCAGTCTTTGGCAATTTCCACACTTTTTTCTTTAGAAACATCATAAACCGAAGACAAAGTACCTACACAGAAGTATTTAACTGAAAGTATTTAATTTTTTAATTTCTCACATATACAGAAAGCAACACTGAATTCAGGAGATATGGTTGAAAAATAGAAAGAATCTTCTTTTGTCTTCTTTTTTTTGCTGCGTTTTGAAGGCATAAAGCAAATTACTCTTATAAGACATACTAAACAATCATCTCATCATGCCTCCTTGTCTGCTGGGCGTTTGCTTTTTACTTACTAAGCATGAAGAACATTCCGATTTGCCATTGTACTGTGGAATCGTGCCGTTAGCAAGGGAGCATTGTCCCCTCCTCTGTCCATGTCAACCCACTGTGCACAAAAAAAAGCAGACTGCAGAAGTGGCAAACGGAGGAAGCAGAAGAGTGCAGTATTGGTCACTGCAGGCTGAGATGGCTGAGAGAAGTGGTGATAAGGTCTGACACAGACTAGGTGGCTGCATTTAAAAAAAAAATAAATGGCATTTAAAAAGCCAAAGAACAGGAAGAGAAAATTAAATCACAACCTGGGAAGCACTGCAGTTATCTACATTATCTGAACTTACCTGCAGACGGGGAGAACAGATACACAAGATGATGAATCTGGGCAAGCAGATAAGAAGCCAGACTGAAAAACAGGTTTTCCAAATATTCTCTGCATTCAGAAATACCACCAGTTTTCTCTTCTTCTGTCCTTGTACTACAAGCGACTGGTGCCCCATCACCTGGGATTTCCATCCAAATTCCCCAAATTAATAACTTCTGCTATCAGTTTCAGCAGAGACCAAAATTTCAATCTAATACTTTGCCTACTTCGGTGCCCCTGCAGCAGTTGTCTCACAAGATCCTATCTCACATAAAAAGACCAGTAATTATTTCAGTAAACATATTCAAAGAAAGTATGATTGATTTTAAATTTTCTATTTTACTTTAAGAAAAGAATGTTTTCTTTAACTCATTTTTCCTTCTAAATATCACTGCCTGATTTTTGTTCATTCTGTAAATGCTTTCATACTCTCACCTTACATGGTTACATGCTACCTAAGATGCTTCCTTTGGCTTCCATCTAGTTTTAATCATATTCCTTTTGTCACACTTACTTCTCTTGAACTTTACACAGAGTTCACAGGCTTTATAATACAGGTTTATAGGTTTTATAGAGATTCCCCTGTGAAAATCATCTTTTCTATACTTCTAACAATCCTTCTCGCAAGACACCAAAATACAGCAACACATGCAACTCAGAGCACTAAATCTGAAAAATGAGCAATAAAACCTAATGTGCTATGTGTATGCACACCACATGAAAAAGCACCAATTCAATTTCTACTTAATGACAACTTTGCTGAACCTATATAAATGGTCTAGATGTTAAAAAAAACCCTCATCCTCTTTGGAATGACACTCATCGTAATGTGAAATAAAATTATTTCATATAACTGTGACAAACAATTAGAACAGTCATCTAAGGGGTAACAAATTCTAGAGGAAATGCTGAATATATTAGTATTTCTGTCATGGTAAACTGTATTATAAAGATCTATTTGCACAATTAAAAAAGGAAGAAATAAATACATTCCTATTCTATATATAAAGTAGTCATCAACAACATATTAAAATGCATTTTGTAGAGTAAAGCTATTCTATATGGGAAAACTGTTGATCATAAAGAATTAAACAGAAAAATAAGAGTACACTTTGTGGCATGTCTGTTTATGACAGGGAAAAAAAAGTCCCCAAAAGAATAAATATCATACACACAAAGGAATTGTGAATGAGATTTTCACATACTTAATGACAGCCTTTGAGTCATTGTAGACACATGACAGTTTTCTCAAAATCTGATTTTAGGACAGTGTACATGTACAAACACTCCCTAAACAAAACAACACAGTCCTCCTCACAGACACTTTACAAGAAGATATACAGAAAAAAAGCTTTGAATATTTGACAAAATCCCTATGCCTAAATAACTGCACCAAAAATGAGTAGACTAGGAAAAAAAAGAACAAAAATATGGTAGATATTTATATTTTTAAATCAGGACTACCAATGATTCTGACCGTGGGACAGCTAGAGGGAAATCTGCTGTACAGAAGCAGCAGCCTACAGCAAAAGCAGAAGCCTAAATTTGGCATTTCTGCTAACATCTTTTAAGGGAGCCAGCTGGCACTGCAGCAACCATCAGACTCAATTACTTGATTTTTTTTTTTTTCTTGCCAAAAAGGGACTCTTTTGTTGGTCAGCTCTTCTGGACAAAAAACACCTGCTGGCTGTCATTTGCATGAAGCACGTATCTATCAAAAGAATATCAAGAAAATCTTGATAAAAATCTTGATTAAATAAACAGCCACAAATAGCATGAAATAATTATTTAGTTGCCCAGGTGTACCAGTATGCATTTTATTCTGTGTGTACTTTTCCTAAGGTCTGCATGACATCTGGCAAGCCTTAGATGGCATAAATTCCATATGTGACTTTTCTTGTTTTTTCCCTACTAGAAAGTAAAATAACCTGCATTTTTAAATCCCAGCTTCAAAAATTTTCCTATGATTCTGCAGCTGAGTTGACTTATTAATGAACCAAAAGAATACTTCAGGCATGTACCAAATGGAAAGTGGAAAATAAAAGTGAAAACTTTACACTAAAAAGAAGGGGATGGAGGAAAACAGAAAAGCACAAATTAAGAATCAATGCTATTTCAAATTCAGACTTGTGGCAGCATTATTTTACATCAATGATAATACAGCATTTTTCTTAAAAAAAAAAAAAAATAGATTCTAGAAGCAGAAAAGGACCACATCATTTCTTACACATTTTGTAATGATTTTTTAATATTTGTAATTGTGAAAAGGATAAAAAATAACTTAAAAAGGAAGAATCTGGAAGAACATAATACTTCTGAAATGTTGCTTGCTATATTATACTTTCTTGAAGACTGGTATTATAATTTTTATTCCTTTTTAAAGCCTAATATTGGAGCACATTCCTGAAAGTGTAGTGTTTCCCTTGCCTGGTATACATACGATCATGTAGTTCATGGGATAAACGCTTTTCTTTCCATATGGGAAACTACCTCTGCTATCAAGAAGACTGAAACTTTTTAATTTCTTGAGAAGTAACAATCAGAGATGAGGAAATTTTAAGGAATACCAAAATATTTTTCTTCCCAACCTCACACAAGTCTTTGTAGATGAACAGGTTGCCTGCTAAGTTTATTATCTCTATCTTAAGCTACATGTCAGCCTTTTTCTTTATTCACTTAGGTTAATTTTAGTCATGACTGTGATCAAATCCTTTGCAGCCAAACTTAGACTGGCAAATCTACTGCCAGATTTCACAACTATAAATTAAGAGAGTTTCTGCCTGTTCAGTGACATATGATTTTTGTGATTCACCACACAAAGACTAGGAAAAACAGAAAAGCAGCAATTACTGCTACTTTCTTAAAGAATACATCATACAATGGTCTTAAAAATATAAACATATGTATATTATTCCTGTCAGAGCTACACAGGACACCTGCACTACCTTTGACTACAGCGATGCTAGGTTCACATATGCTTCTTCCTGAACAGTACCAGTGTCATGCTTCTTCGCTTTCCAATGTTACAAACAGAGGTAGGACTTTTTCTTTTCGGTCTTATTATTAATTTCTTTTTTTTTTAAAGACTATAAAGAAATAGCAATACTCTTGAAGTTGAAGGCTGAAGCATCTAAGACCAAACAACAGATAAGAAACATAAAGAAATCCACCCTTCCCTCAAAAAATATTGATCAACACACAAAAAATAGCAGAGAGGATATTCTAATTACACATATTACACATCCATCTCATACAAAGATTTGATTTACAAATGACAGTAAACTGAATGCAAGGCTGTCCTGAACGGAAAAAGATTTGTGCCTGCAGGTCTACAAATAACCTTCTTAATGGCAGTGGAGCAGCGCCAGCCCACATGATCAAGCCCTAAGCTGCACAAATAATGAAATTGGAACTCACCAAGCCGGCAAATAAGAAATAAGAAGACTGTCTGTACAAGCAAATCTAAGGCAAGAGAAACAACAAGAAGGTATAAAAAGTTAAGGAATGACTTTGTAAATCAATGTTTGCTCCTTTTCCTTCTTCAGCATATTCTAAATACCACTCCTCGTTCAAGACTTATCAGAGTAAAAGATCTAATGATTCTTAATATGTCCACTCCAAGTGTCAGGCAGAAGATCAAGCTCTTCTGTTTATGAGAAACAAAGTTAACACATTGATCCTCACGACATGAAAAAGAACCTGAGCAGAAGTCCAAGATACCAAGTTTACAAACCTCAGGAGGAACTCTGAGCTAAAACCTTATGTAATTTCAATAATCATTCAGGAAGAAGAAAGAAGGAAGGGAAGGAAGGGAAGGAAGGGAAGGAAGGGAAGGAAGGGAAGGAAGGGAAGGAAGGGAAGGAAGG
>PTEX01000140.1:638693-755418 GCA_003342815.1 Eudromia elegans | reverse complement strand
GGAAGGGAGGGAAGGGAGGGAAGGGAGGGAAGGGAGGGAAGGGAGGGAAGGCTACAATGTGTACTTCTGGCGGCATAAATATACAACTGCAGTAGAGCAAAGTAAATCAGCACAAGGATCACTATTATTTTGAACAGGAAGCATCAGATGACACCACCCACAGCTTCACTGCCTTGACTCTCTCTTGTCATCTTCACTTTGTCACCATCTCCTTCTCTTTGGACTGCTTCTCCTGTGAGGGGACCAGTGAAAACTACCTGTTCCCAGGTACATTTTGTTCACACGCTGTAACTGCATTCTGCCTGGACCTTCCGAAGGGAGTATTACAAACAAATCAACCTAGCACGTAAATCAAAACCAGCTCTCATCTACCTCTCATTTCCTTCAGGACCAGCACACTCCAAAACAGCTTGTGCCTCTGTGGCTGAGCCGGCCGTGGGGCTATGGAGGATGCTCAGAGGAAGAGCCTCAGCGGGGCCAAGGCAGGACTCCGCTGCGGGAGGCCGGCTCCTGCGCGCGGAGCTGGAGCTGGCCGTGCCACAAGCTGGACTCTCATTGCACATGAGCGAGGCCCTGGCACCGGCCACGCGCTCAGCCAGCCGAGGCGGCCCCCAGCGCCGCTCCACGCTGCCCTCTCCCAGCAGCCTGCTCCCTCCCGCAGTCTCTCAGGTCTTCAACACGACTTGGCTGTGCTTTATGTCCGGGTAAATACGAAAGCCGTGAGCACGCCAGGTACCACCAAGCACTCTGCACCGCACAAGGAGCTCTCTGATTAGGCATCGCTACAGCAATCTGCAGTAATGCTCTGGGGCTCGCTTCTGGGGCTAGCGAGAGTAATCGCCTAAAGATTTTAAACCTATCCCGAATGGCCACGCTTGCTCATATTAAAAATCTAATACTTCTTGACTAACTATAACTCTAAGGTGTTTAAGCTGTTATGAAAAGAGTGCATTGCGGGTCACTTATGTCACAGTACTAATTTCTTTTGTCAAGACTTCCCCCCTTTCTTCTCAGCCTAGATGTTCCGTTCTTCTACAGTCTCCCAACAAGCAAGCCAAAACATGGCATCTGCTAGTGACTCCAGATGTTAGGAGGGGTTTTGTTCTCTCCATACTGCAGTACTATGGATTCATTCATTGATTCACATCCCAAAACAAACGTTTTTTTAAAAAAACACTCTCTTGCTCCTTGCAGAAGAGAAAAAAAAATGCTGGGTTTTTCTTTTCTAACTCAACACTTAGCAACTAATCGAGTCATGGCTACAGTCCAAGAGGCTGTTTTCTACTTATGTGGTTATTTCACAGATAAATCCCTCTGCAGAGATTATATATGGCCTGCAATACACCATACAGCATCATGGAGAATAAGGCTGAGAGGGCAAGGATGCTCAAAAAAAACATTAAAATTCAGGTCAACTGCAGAATAAACATGTGCTTCTGTTGCATCACTACTCTTTCTCCTTACCTTGCCTCTCTGTGCCCAGCTATAGAAACAGTTTCTTTGTGAAATACCAGCAGAGGCACTGGAGGAAGAGATAAGCTAAGAGATGATTTTATTTGTACTGCACACTTCAGATTAATTCACTGTGATAGGAGCATAAAAGAATTACTTCTGTTTCCTCTCACTCGTATGCCAAAGTCTGAGGACACAAATGAAATGATGAGGTTCTGATATTTGTGTTATTTCTAACTGATGCATTTTCAGGTTATTCCATTTAAGCAACCAAGGGTACTTACAGTAGTGCTGGATCCACTTTGTTTTCCTTTGTCTCTCTTTTTTTTTAATTGAATTTTGAAATTACTGATACCTTTCTCAATACCATGGTCTTCAGTGTTTTCCATAGTACTGAAGTATTTTTTTAAAAATCGTTTTTTTAATGCAGAATTCTGCATAAATATGGATCTTATATCCATAGGTGAGAGCTAAGATTTTCTCTGATCTAGTAAATGGAATATACAAAATATGCACAGTGTGAAAGAACAGGGTTTTAGGGTGCAGCCAGAAAATGTCCGTTAAACAGCTTAGCATTTCATAACCTTCATTTTACTCTTCAGTTGCAAGCAGCATCAAGATTAGCCCTTATCCCACTTCAAAATCAAAACGCTGAATCCACTGGCTGCTCTCTGACTGTTCAGAAAGCATCCCCTGCTCCCTGGAAACGTCCTGCTGAGGATGAAGTGCAGTGGATGTGGCTTTGCTGGGGACACTGCGCCTGCCCAGCAAAGGCATGCGCTGGCACTAACTGGCACTAACTCACAAGTCTCACTGCCAGTGGCTATTGGGAGCCCTCAGCAGGCACGCACTGTGTCCCCAGCCCTTACTGCAATGGCACCTGAGCCCCCCAGCACAGCACTGCTTAGCACAAATAGTTTAATAACATTTCATAGCAGGCTCTTTCTTTCACAACCACCTTGCTATATTACCATGACTATTCCTGCTCTTTTCAGTTTAGAAATAAGTGCATTCCATACGTGTACCACATGGACAGTTCACACAGTACTGCTTTTATTACATACAAAATAAAGTATAAACAAAAATATCAATGGAAATTTATGTGTCTTTATAATTAAGGCATGCAAGTGTTAGAAGGATTGTTTGCAATAGATATGCCGCACCAAGTCATTTTGCAACTCTCATCCTCATTCCCAGTAAAGAAGTATCAACTACCTTGGGGATATACTTGCTTTTAATTATTGAACAGATTATTTTACTGTTTAACAAATACATCTGAAGAAATACACAGGTTCAGTCAACTCCAAAATACTTGCCAGAATCCAAACCCAAATATTTTCATCTTATTTTCACACCCACAAATTTTGATGGCCAAAGAAAAAAGGAGGGGAGAAAAAAGCACACACAAAAACACAGAGTGTTCATATACTGTACCCTGTTATATATCCTGAGGTATGACTCTGTTAAAGCTATTTCAGCTGCAGGAAAGTCATAAATATTCACAAAAGATGGGGGAGGGGGAAGGAGGGAGATAAGGAAAAGGATATAATACTTGGTTTAATCTGCACAAAATGAGATTTTTCATTTCACCTCCAAAACCAAAAGACTTATTGCACAGATTTTATTACATAAAGGAAAACAGATGGAACTACCAATGATGGCTAATCCAGTTCAGTTTTTTATTTCCTTCAGCTTTAATAGCCGATAGTACTTTTTGTTTATAACTTATCTTTGATCTGGTCTCTTATTAAGTCATTTTCCATAAAGTGCTTCACATAATTTAACTACACTATAATATTCTCCTTTGGTCATTACAGAGGTGTACCTGCTAGTGATGAGAGGCCAGTAACAGATGTATAACTGATCCACAAAGAGAAGACAAAAAGAGTAAGAAAAACAAGACTAGGTGGAATATTCAACAGAGGGAACTGTTCACAGCAAGAGCAACTAACTCTTCACTGTGAATAAGCAAATAACCTGAATTGTTATTAAATCATAGATTACTGTAGAAAGCTTGAGGAGCTGCATCTCTAGTCAGCTCTGCAGAATGATCAATCCGCTTCAAGTCCCAATGTGAAATGGAAGACTATCTGAAAAAGCCACAGACCACATCACTTTCAGAAAGCCTGAAGTGATCTCTCTGCAGGGTTTATATTCACAGAAGTAATGAACTAGAAGAGTATGGCCCATCAGTGAAGGACACACAAAATCCCACCATGATGTCTCTGTTTCATGCTCACAAGGCTCTCTATCCTGCAAATACTTTGCACTCTCGGGTACAGCTTTGTGTACTAGCAGTTAGTTTGCAGTTTTGTATCCGAATATCATTTTTCTCCCCTTGCTACAAACTACTGACTACCCTGAAGAGGTTCAAGCCACTATTAGGACCACAGAAAAAAAGACAACTCATGCCTTTCTTCGCTCAAATCAAAACTGGAATTGTGCTTCACTGGGTGAGCCTTTTCCTACTGAAGTAACTAGGTAACCACACTGAGTGATATATAAATCCATGCAGGTCACCTTAAAATCTACCTCAAGACTTTGTTAAAAGGCATAACCATTTTACCTCATAAAAATGTAGACCGTTTGGTATAATGCTATGTCAAGGAATACTGAGTAATACGAATTGAAAAATATGCTAATAGAGAATTATTACAATGCTATATGACCATACACTTGCAAATAAAGAAAGACAAGCTGAATGCAGTAAGACTTATTTTTAACAGTTACTCATACACTGAATATTTCAAGCAGTTTTACAGCAATCTTTCTGCAGGATATGCAGTAGGTAAGAGACTCATAGCGGCTTTGCAAATGAGGAGCTATATGCAAAAAGCAAATACTCACTGTCAAATGTTTTCTCATTGTAGAAAAAAAATTTTTAAAAAGGCAACAAAAAACCCTTCTGTAGCTCTTCTTTTCCAGCCAAAGAAACTAACAATACTTTGACAGGTACCACGAGTATCTAGGCTTAGGTATGAGTCAACTAGCAAAACTGGCTCTCAGTCCAAAATTGCAAGTATAAACCACTCCATGGCTACCAAGTGCAACTCAAGTTTCAGGAAAAAATACAGCAAGAAAAAAATGCCATTTTGCTGAAGCAACTAGCTTTGCAAAATGACAGCAGAGCACTGGGACAGATACACATAAGCACAGCAAAGCACACAGGCTACTTAATCCACAGCCAGCTACAGGCAGCCTTTCATTCCATGTCCTTGCATATTTTCTCTTCCCCTTAAAAATACCAAAAAATAGCAAATGTTAATGGAAAAATCTCCAACAGAAAAAAAAAAAANAAAAAAAAAAAAAAAAAGAAAAAAAAAGAAAGAAAAAAGAAAAAGGAAAAATAGAGCTACTATATAAAAACAAAATATCAAATATAGTTTGGCAATGCAAAGGATCCTCCAGTGGAAATTAAGTTGTAAGTCACAAGAACTAAATTCTTCATCTTAATATGTTAACAGAGTACTTAAACCTGAGGAATCATTTATACTCGCTTACTCAGGGGTAAAAAGGTCATTTCTTACAAAGAAGCATTTGATTACTCATCCCTTTGATTGTTTTGGCTGAACTTTTGTGGATATTTGAGAAGGCTAAAGTATAAATCATGGATAAAAGACCGAGCCTTTGCATAAAAGCTGCTTCACTACAAACATTAATCCACCAGTTATTTAGTTCTGCAGCTTTAATTCGATAGTGAAGCACACAGAGACTCTGCACGGGACACATTTTTCTTCTGAAGGGAAGCAGAAGCAGAGCTCTTGCAAGTCATGAGGCTTCCACCACTGCCTGGACAACCTGAAGTGAAGGCGTCTGAGCACCAATGCTTAGAGGAGAAGAGCTCTTTGCTTCCTATGATGGGAAAGGCAATAAGCATCTCCTCCACATGCAAATTCCATGCCATGTAAGATCACACAGGGCACCTTGTATACATTTCTTTTGCACGACGCTGGGACCGTGCTGATAATGCCAGGCACGGGAAGACCCAGCGGGTGAGTCACGTCAAAGGTGCAGCCCTGGAGCAGGCAGCCCTGCCACCACAGCAAGCAGTTGTGGCCCAAAGCACCAACAGATTTAAACAAACTGTGTTTTTTTTTCTTAGGCAACAGGTACTACACAAAGCTTGGAGGAAAAAAATGGAGTCGTTTTGTTCCTTGCCTTCTAAGTAGCTTGCAGAACAGACATGTGAAGCTCCAGGTCTAGCCCATGAACACGACAGGAAACAGCAGCAGTGTGGATACTGAACACCCCGCAGTGCTTGCTCGCTGATGACTCTGGGCACACTCCCTTCACAATCCGTCAGATCTGGAGTCGGCAGCAGAAAACATCTGGTTTACCCTTTTAAAAACTGAGTACATTCGGAGTGATAAAAATTACCATAGAAATAGCATTTTATGAACAACGGGAAAATTCCATTTTTATTCAACTTGGATGCTCTAAATTTATTGGTTTGGGAACCTTTGTTTATACGGGAAAAAAAAAAAATGGGGATTGACCCAAAAAGGCCAGCAGGAAGTGCCTTCTAACCTGACAAAGACAAGGTGCATAGTTTTACCCAGCATGACCTGCCTCAAATCCAGCAAGACAACACAAATTTATTCAAATACTCACTAAAGATAATTGCATTTCTACATTCAGAGAGGCTACAGGCACAGAAAGCATATTTCTTTCCAATTGCCTATACTATCCGCCAACTTCACAACTTGGTCATCTTTTGGCATTAATACCCAGTCCTATCTAATCTTGAAAAATGCTTAATAACTGCATAATATTACCACAGCATTTTTTTTATACTTTCATTTCTTTGAAATCGTACATATATATAAAATAATCTTTCCTGTTCAGTATCTGATATACATTCAGATTTACGCAAGGATTTAAGGCAGCATCTGTAAATAGACATTTCTGCAAATAAGCCAATGTAAAGCTTTGTAAATGCTGCCTATGGCAAAATGACAATGCAAGTTCAACTTTCTTTTTATTGTTTGCTTTTTTCCAAAATAATAAGTGTTTTTTCTAAGTGGAACCACTGTCTACCTAGCGAATGAACACACACAATCCCCACTATGTAAGGTAATCTCTGAAATCATGTTCATAACATTATAGAAACAAAGTTACTCAGAAATATCAGATATACACTGACATTAAGTACATTACATCAGTTTAAACAGGTAGGTATATAAATTACATACAAATATCTGTTATGAAACAGGAGTCAAGATAGAAAGCCACCTAGAAGCGAGAAAAAAAGTTCCTCCACTCCCACACCAAAATATAAAAGTAGGAGTAACAGAAAGTTCACGTTCAGAGGTCAAACATTTCAATATTTGTCATACTCTACGGATAAGTATGCTAAATTTCTTCTAAGATTAATTAGTCACTAGGTCTTACAGTTCCTATAATATATTGGTCACAAGGAGAGCAATGCCATCTGTGCAGAGGTGCGGCAATTAGCAAATTAGATTTGCTGTTTATTTCTAAAGCATCTGATGCTATCCATATATATAAAAAAAGAGCAAATCTGATCTGAAAGGGGGAAATCATTTCTTCAGACAAACAAGCCACATCATAGCATTTCATAATTTGACAGGTGACCTCTTGGCTTAATAGCATTACCAAATCCCAGGAGTTCACAACTTTACACAGACACATATACAGTGAATATATATCAATAACTTGATGAAGGACTGTGCACTTGAATTCTAGGCATACCAAAGGCCACACCAAATTTGCCAGGGCTAAGCTAACAGATCATGAATGCACTGTGTAACATATGATAGATGTAAATTTACCGCACACAAAGTTAGTATGTGCATAAATTTCTCCCTTCTCCTACTTGCTCCCATAAAATGTAAGACAAAAGGGTATAAGCCATATAGGCAGAACAATATTCAGTCTTTGTGATTTATGTAAATGCATTTTTAATAAGTTTCATGATCCTGAAGGAAATAAAAGGAATAAAACCTGAGGGATTATAATTTAGTACGAGAAGGTAAAAAGAAGCAGTAATGGAGGAAGCACACCATGCAAATCATATGCATTACACAGCATTAAAAAAATCACCTTAATGTGTATTTACTAGTGACAGAATACATTATATAAATCTTTTATTAAAAACTACATGAATCTTGAAATAAACTATGACTGCTTACTCCTTTTAGCTGACGAAATGGATAACTGTATCTCATAAAACCTGTTTTATTGGATGACTTACTGCCTACATAGTCTGGTTCTTTATCCTCCTCTTGGATAACAATGAACTTTAAGACAATGTTTTGCAAAAACAAGATAACATTTTCTCCAAGTAATGTTTCAGTTACAAGAGTGATTATATTTTTTAAACAGCTTTTTATCTACTTATTCTCCTTCTTTCCAATTCTTGAAGTACATTTCTTTGAATTGCTTTTATCACTCTCTATTTTGTTTGCAAGAAGGAAGAGGAAAGGAGAAAGTTAAGAATTTCTACAAAGAGAAACCTGCATAGCATTTTAGTTCTGCATCTCCTCTTCAAGGATATTTAAATTATGGGTCAGCAAGTTGAAGTATCTACTTCAAACAGACTGTTGGGTGAGGCTGTTCCAAGTCCCGACAGTGTACTATTCAGAGGAAGAAACTGGGAATTGGAGCTTGAGAGAAATTTGCCACCAGCTTCCTACAAGTCCGGGACACTACAGACACGCCGGTGATGACACTTTGCTTCTCTGAGAAGCTATACTGCTGTCCAGCAATACAGGTTATCGCCCTCTAGGGTCACACAAACTCCTACTACAGAAAGAACCAGTTTATCACAGCACTTAGGTTGCAAGCTCCGATTTAAGCCAACATCTTCAGCACTGCAGTAAGTGAGTATGTTCATACTCCTTTCTAGTTAACAGGTAGTAACCTCTTAAAATGGTATGAAGACAAAATAGTGTTTGAATATCAATTTTAGTTAATTTTTAACTGGCCTTACAAAAATTAAAATCAAGTATGAAGCCAAACAGTGGCTTTCAAACAATTTCCCTGCCTTAATAAAATAGAATCTGCTTCTCATCGGCCTATGACTTGTATGCCACATCTCTATCACACCTTCATAAAACTGTTCTGCACTCAGGAAAGCAAAAACATGTCAACATCTAGATTATTGGAGCTGTATGGGAGATACAGCTTCTTTCTAACAAATGACTTTAAAAGATTTGATGGAGTTTGAGGTTGTTCTGCCTCATTGGCCCGAAGTTTACAAAGAGATTTGCTGCAAATAATACCATCTTCTTTCCTGTAAAAATCTTTCCCTCACACAAACATGTAAGTAATCCAAAAATCAATTCAGCCTCTCTGCTTCTTACGTATCGCCACTCGAACACAGCAAGCAGCAAGCCAGTATGGCCTCACTTACACAGCCCTGCTAGCTGATATGGCACTGCAGCAGGGCAGCCCATCTCATCAGCTGAGCTCAGGAGGAATCTGTAAATTAAAACCACATAAACGCACGCTTCTGGCTTCTAGAAAAGACGTTCCCTGCCTGCACACATATGGAGTCCTGCAGAGCAAAGCGAGAAGTAACCAAATCCTTATCTACATCAACAATGTTTACTTTGGCAAATCACTCAGAACTATCATAGAAACAAATTCCATGATTCTTTGTTGCTACAGAGGAAATAGCAAATATCATATTCCCTAATTCGTTGTTATTGGTTAGGATTTTTAGAAGTACTCTGATTTAACTTCCTCTGAACATAACTGAAACCTACAGTTAGCAAGAAGTAAGTTTTCTAGATTTTTAAGAGTGCACAGAGGTGATTTATCAACTCAACATCAGTAATTTCCCACATAGCTTCTATTATCAAACTGTATTATAGTATCTTTAGTGTATACTTCTAGTCCTTACAAAAACATTCTTCACAGAGTAAACCCCTCACTTAACATTTCCTCACTGACCACTCAAGTCATTTACATAGGCCTCACTACATTTATTTTGCACTTTTGAACCTATAAAAATATATATATTCTATTTTAATACTGTGTATATATTACGCACAGACAAAGCCTGAGTTTTGGAAACATTCTCAGTATCACAAGTATGTGCACTTTAAATTTAAAAATGTTCTTTTAAAATACAATTCTAATGCGAGTATCTGCAAAGGACTGGCTAACACGGCATTTCCTTCTGAAGTTTATTGAAAACATTTCATTGCATGTACCAGACTTTCTGCACCCTGCTGGAAGAGAAAATTTTATTCATCCTCCAAATATGAGATATACTGAGAATGCAATAAGTTAAAAAATCCTAAAACATAATAAATCAAAGGAAACCTCAACGTCACAATCTGAAGAGCAAGCCAAGAAACTACATCTGATAACAAGGAAAAGTAAAAAGAAAGTAGAGCAAATATGACTATGACTGAAAATCTCTTAGTAAAAGCAGTATTTTCTTGCATCATCCCAGTTATTCTTTAATGCAAGTAGACTCACTTGGAGTGCTTTTTTATGGCTTAACCACTATCTTCTGGTATGACTGATTAAACCACTGTCCTTAAATGATAATATCTGGATACACAGAAAGACAGGGTGATATAAATACCTGTATCAGAGCCACGCAGACATCATAGTCTGTAGGCCTATGCAAAGATGTGTGCCAAATTCTAAGAAATAAAAACAGAATATGTCACACTTTGGTAAAACCTTTTTATTATCTCATAAAAAAAAAGTCTATAAAACCATTTTGCTATCTAGGAGAAAGCTAGATCTATCTTTAAAAAATAATAATAACAATAAAGCATTTAGCAGCAGAGTTCATTGGCGGGCAGAACAGGTTCCTTCCATATAAGTTCTCCTGAGACAGTAGTGAAGCTTTCTTGACTTTTCAAACATAATGAGGAATAACGTAAATACATGTATTCAGAGCCCACATATCCTGCAGCAAGCTACAGTTGGATCCTGCGGCAAAGAGTCTTTCATACAACTTGTGCTAAATTCAGCAACACATTTCAATACATATAATAGTAGGGCCATCTGAAAAATGATAATGAAAGTGAATAATAACAAGCCAAATGTTTCTTGTGTTTTTCATATCTACGCTAGTTTTCCCTCGTGTTCATGTGCTGATAATATGTGCTGATAATGCATTACTTTTTGTCCAAAAGCTAGGAAGAGCACAAAACACAGGAGCGTACAATGTGAACTGCACAGGCAGATGGGACTGGCTACACTCCACACAGCTACGTCCAAACTTACAGCCCCAAAGGAGAAAAAGAAAGAAAAAAGGACAAAGAGATTTGGGACTAACTGTGGAAATACATTTTCCCATTCTTCTTCTCTTATATGCGAGTGAAATTTAGTGTGTGTTATGGATTTAACATCTACCTTCTGTATTTAATAACAAAGCTGTCATGATACTCTCTACTAACCCAAATGCAAGCACATAAGTGACACCCACTACTAGAGTAATTAGTAGTTAAGTAGGTAATGTCAACAACTAACTGTAAAAACATTTTAAAAAAAAGTCTAAATCAGAGAAAAAAAAACAGATGAGTGGAGACACCTCACAAATTGAAATTTATTGCTTTAAGCCTGTTACATAAATGTATGATAATGATATTTTCAATGCAACACAGGAGAAGGGAAATTGATGACAGTGACTTATAAACTAGCAGTTACAAAATTTAAACATTATGAAAAAAGTTGACCAATAATAAAACTATGGAAATCAACATAAGTAGCAAAATAATAGTTAAAACTTATTTTTTAAAAATGCATAGTAACAAAAAGTGTTCTACCTTTAGTATGGTTATGTATCTGAATAGTGATGATAATCCACAGCAATATGGGATTTTTTTACTCACCTACGGGCAAAACCAGGCAGCTGACCTGCACGTAATGCCATAAAATGGGAAAACATTTTTGTGAAGAATGTTGAAACATAAGTATTATAATAAAACAGAACTATAAAACAACAAAACTCCTTAAGTGATTTAATAAGCGATCTACACCAAACCTGGGTGTTAAATAGGTACTATTGTATGTTCACCGGATAAACTATTACTATAGTCTGCATGCAAAAAATTCATTTGCTCTCCTTTCGACTCCAGGACTTGCATTTTGATTGCCATTTTCCAGCTGCAGAAGAAGGAACAGAAGGCAGCCTCCTTTCCTGCCTCCCTCTCCATCTGCCCATAAGCAACAGAACAGTCTCCCCTATCAGCAGGAAATGTGGGTTCAAATCCATTTGTGCTGAAGAATAACTGAGCTCTAGAGCAGGCTATCAAGCAAACCATGGGAAGCCAAGCTTATGCATTTTAAAGGACCAAGCACTGCCCAGTGCACTTGCCTTCGGTGAAAGGGCCTCGCCAGAAGGTCCTGGAAGTGCCCACGTTGCCTCCTAGATACGCAGAAAGCCCCGTTCCTCCTTCTGGGAGCTCCCTGCTCGTGTCACCCTACTCCTGGGCGTGGGGGTTCCTGGCAGCTCCCACATAGCTCACGTCAACACAGGGCTGCCCTCTGCAAGGACTTCACCCCAAAGGTAGGACGGGCAGGCAAGGCCTTGCCCTCAACCAGCCAACCAAAGCCGCTTCAAAGGGACTCTAAGACCCCATTAGGCAACAACAGTGAGTTACAGAGTACACCGAGACTGCCACTATATCAATAACTACAAATACCACCCAGCTTGCTCTGGTCCGCACTTACCCATTTACTCCGCAGCCAAGGCAGGAAGGACAACACAGTTCCCTGCCCAGAGGCAAAGGCAAACATAATTTCCCAAGGCTCACAATTTCTGAGGCCATATACAAAAGCTTAACCAGGGAAATATTTATCCAGACAGTATTTGTTAGATGATTAACGTAAAAGGGAGAGGCTTATTATTTCCCAGAATTATAGTATAATAAATAGTTCTTTAATGATTAAATATAGAAATCGTAATGGATATACACACTATTTAGAGCCTCCAGATATGTAGGGTGAAGCCTGGACCTCAGTGAAGTCAATTAAGTTTTGCTCTGAGCATTGGTGGAATGAGGAATGACAGTTTTAGATTATTAATTCCTAAATTATGTAAAACATATATATATATATATGTAAAACAGATTATATGATTGTCCCCATTTAAATAATTGTACCTATACAGGAAATACACAGATAGAAGAGAAAAAGGTAAATGTAATATTAAAAAGTAAAAAAGTATTGTTGCAATATACCTGTAATTTTCAAACACAAACGATCTCAGTTTCTCATTCATCAGTTTTACAGAGTCAATCATTTACAAATAATAAAATTAATTTTTAAAAAATCATCATTTCCAAAGATGAAAATTCTAACTGAGACCCACAGGGATCAGTTCTTTATCTTTTGTTATTTAACAATTTATTAACAACCCAAAAGAGAAACACTTGTTACTGATCATTCATAGCTGACAAACCTATCAGGGGAAATGGCAAACAAGAAGAGGATAAACCACAGATGGACAGGTCTGGATCACCTATTTGAAGAAAAGCAACACAACAAACACAACAGAAAGTTACCTGGTTAGGAAAAAAATACAGGGAAATTGCATATAAATTTGAAATTATGGTGGAGTTAGAGTGAATGCTTAGGCTAGACATGAAGCCATAAACACTAACACAACTCATTAGATGTCTAGACAGAAGGAGGGTCGGGGGAAAAAAAAAAAGCGAGATTCCAGTATCCTCATATTTGGCATCGCTATGAGAGACTGCATGTCCCTACCAACACCCACAATTCCAAATCTCAAAAAGTCAACAATGACTATGAGGACTTTAAAGATTACTAAAGGACTTAGAATTAACACCTACCATATTAGAACACTATTTTTATATTAAAGAGCTGCTGAACAGCTCAGTTTGCCTGTGTATGCAGGAACAACCACTAGGGGAACAAAAACTTAAAACTTTTCAACAGAGCAGCCAAAGCTCAAACAAGAACTAATCACTGCAAGCTGAAGCTGAACAAATTCCCAGCAGAGAGGAGGGTGGGTTTCCCCCTCCGGGCAGGGGTACTTTGGGCAGTGAGTGATCACACACCGATTTTTAAAAGCAGGCAAATTAAGGCACTTTTCTTAAATACCAGTTCTAATACACACAACAGCGCAGCAAACTGTTTTATAGGGTCCAGTTAGAATATTACAAAGTTCCCCTTGCATTATGACCATGTGCTATAGTAATAATGCTGCTTCCAGTCCACCAAACCATGCAATAAATCTGTGCTTAGAAATACCTAAGCTAAAATTAACGTATACTAAACGCCACTGCCTTCTCCAAGAGGCATCTAATTGTCATAGAAATCAATGTAAATTGCATCTAAGTATGATATAGGTGACTAGATCTATTTGAAAACCTGAATGCATCCCAGAACAAATTAAATGCAGATCTCTCAACTGAGGCATTTTACTGTAGCAAAAGCCTTCAGATGATGCAATCACATATGATGACTGTGTCTCTATCATCCTTGCTGAAGTTATCAGTAAGTGTGAACCCAAACACAGACAGACCACTGTGCTTGTTACCAACAGGGATGTGCTGCATTTAACCAAATAAAACTGGAAAATTGGATAATATACACACACAAAATTTGGAAATAAAAATGTTTCACTAAAAGGATCTTATACCTAGAAGATACCTTCAAGACAGCCCTAACAATCAGTAGGTAAAGCACCATCACGCAAGTTTATGAAAATAGGAGTTAAGTGCTTTTTTCATATGAATATTACTGCACCTCAAATCAAGTTCATTGTCTGTGACCAGCTAATATGACAAAACACAGGAGACCACCAACCAAATGGCAATTAACAAATATTTTATCTTCTTTTTTTTTTCTTCTGTGAACACAACAAAACTAAACATGCCCTTGGGCATTAAGCCTATCAGGTTCCCTGATATTATATTCCACAAACTCAGGAAAGACAAGGATGTATTACCAAAAAGAGGCTTTCTCCAACAATCATTTGTTATTTTCCTTTGAAAAAGGTAGTATGGGACCCAGGGGGACTGCAAGAGGTTTCAGTTTCACAATTACAGGCTATTAAAAAGCACTATGCAGTCCATTTATGTATGTAAACTCATAAAAATAGCTGCCCTTGCAAAGGTACACTCCTAATTGAGAAGGAAATTCAATCTTACTTGCTATTTCCATCACTGATCTGTCAATAAAAAATGGGGAGAAAAAAGATCTGGAAAATGTGTACAGCAAAGGTTAGTGCTCGGAAGAATCTTTCATGAATTTGGTTTATTTGGACAAAATTTATTTCTTGCAGCAAAGTTCATACCTGGAGTCAAAAAAATGCTAACCTATTCTGTAGAGCTCAGTTTATGGTCTTAAAAGAAAAAGTCTGAAAATTTTCTAGTGATCATTTAGGTGAACCTGAGTTCCTAGGATGATAATACAGAATTGAAGAAGCAGAGATCAAACCTTGGATAAATCAACATGAAAACAGTGATTTTAATATTGATTTCAGTATGCTATCCAGTAGAGAGGAGACTGGTGTTAACATACTGTGTGCATTTCTCCTATAAACCTTTCAAATTCATAAAGATACAGCAATAACAGGGGGCTACAGAAACTGCCTTAGAGCCAGAATTAAAGAGCTGTCTGATTAGTTTACAGTAAGAGAATTGAAAGGTGACTTCATTAGAGAGTATAAACATCTCCATAAGAATAAAGTATTTGAGCTCTACAGCAGAAACCAGAGGCAATGTCTGGAAACTGAAGCCAGACAAATTCATATTGGAAATGGAGCATAATTTTATTTTTTAGCCATGAGAGTCATTAGCTACTGATGAAGTTAGACTGTTTCTTTGTCCTTCCATGTCTGCAAATGAAGACTGAACATTTGTCTTCTAGAAGATGCACTTTATATTAACTAGAAGTTCAATGCAGCAGTAGTTGAATAAAGTCTAGAGTCCACATCATAGAGAAGGTAAGCTAGATAACGTAATGGCCCTGCAATGCCTTAAAACTGCTCGAGTAAATGAAGCATTCTGTGCCAAGATAAGTAAATTGGCAGTAATAAATCAAATAGATTCAACACAGGTCCATTAACAACAAATATCCCAGTTACTTTAAATGACCTGGTCTTTCTATAAGGAGAGACCAAGGGATCTCCATCTTGAACCAACAGCATATTTCACTGACATTATCTTATTTCAGATCACTCGTTAGCTTCCCAAAAGACTTCTCTGTCATGATTTCTCCTTCATATCCTTAAAACTGCTTTTTAACTTTTTCAGGACATCTCGCACTTAATAATTATGATTAGATTTATCTAGATATTAATACAGTCATTGGAAATTATCACTACCAGAACTAAAAACTCAATGAAGGTTTATTTTTATAATAGTTAGAAATGCTAACTGCAGCTGGCAAAAGTCATGAAGGTTAAAAATAATTATTTTGATAAAAGGACAAACACCAATTGCATGATTTGCACCCATTTTGTCACTCCTTTTTCTTTTATCTTTTTTTCTCTTTCACTGCATATTTATTTGACACTGCTGACTCACAGGCAGTGAGTTTATTCCCAGACTCTATGCAAATGCGTCTTAGGTCCTAAATTGGCATTTTCAGACATTCATCTCATTCTTAATGCCACCTGTATTGCGAGGGTGTATCTGCAAAGAGATTAAACAAAGAAGCAGAAACGACCTCTGAAACCGAATTGTTTCTTGATTGCTTTGTAGGAAACCATTCCATTAGGCAAACAGCTACTCCTCTAGCATACACAAGGAGGAACAGTACAAAAATGATGCCAATTTGAAAAGTGTAAATACCAAAAACTAGCTGAAGAAAAAAAGAAAAAAAGTGACATGGTGCAGTGAGGCATATTAGCCTGCAAAAGTCTATCTCAAATAAAGAACTGATAACTTAAGGGCAACATATATTTATAGTACATTTGCACTTTCAAGGACTATGGTAAGGAACATAATTTATAAATAAAATATTCGGAGGGGGGGAAAAAATACAAAAGCGGAAATGAAAAGGTCAAGTACCTTAAGCCCTGCCCCAAGAGCTTCCTGTGTCAGTCCAGACAGAGATTTTTCCAATCTGTTCCTCAGATTCTCCAAGGCAATCTATTCCAGTGCTTTCTATTCTGGCCATGTGAAAGCTTTTTTCAGGTTTGTTTTTTTTTTTTTTAAATAACTAACCCACATTTTTCTAGCTAGAATTTAAGCTCCTTGTCTATCCACTATGAAGATAAAGCAGATTATTGCCTCTCTCCTTGCATCAGTCCTTCCGTCTTTTACATATTTGAGAATTTGTCTCTCCTGCCAGTAAATAAGCACAACCAGAGTTCCCCACAGCTCTCATTGCTTCTATATATTTCCTTCCCCAAAACCAGCTCATCTGCACCTTGCTCCTGCATATGCCTCTCCAGTGTGAGGGGCAGAAGAATTACCACATTTTCATGCACTTAACTGGACTCCATTCTCATACCAACACAAAATCAGAGGTCAAGAAACAAGTGAAAGAAATAGAGCAGGTGACAAGACACCAAAGACAAGAAGAGAGCAGAAAGCAAGAAGCATTATTCCACTTTTTTATATCAATATTCCAATCTCCTCAGTTATTTTTGCCTCTTATGTTTATTTGTACAACATGAAGCAAAAGGGACTGTGAAAGTCTCAAGTGGAAACTTGAGGCTTCTAGTAAAAGTCTGGAATAAACTGTACCAACATTAAAATCTCTATAAATAATAAACAAGAAGTCATATATATGTATATACATTTCTCTATATATACACATACACACACAAAGTAAATATTTTGGCTAATTCCAATAGTCCTTAGAATAATTTTTTTCTGGGATTTTAACAAGGAACAAAAGAACATGCCTCTCCAAACAGCTTAAATCAAAGTCTCAAATAGCAGCCACATTTCACATGGAAAACTATCTGTATAAATTAATGTATTAACACTGTGAAGGATGCCTTTCACCTATTCATGTCTTGCTATCTCTGGTTCCTGACCTAGACAACTATATTCTAACAACATTATCTTCAAAATCATCTACCATCTACAAAATCAAATACCTTTAACAGAGTGAAGATAAGATTTCCCTTTTTTTTCCCCCCTTTTTTTTTTTTGGGGGGGGGGACACACCCTGGTATGGGGATGCGCAGAGAACGGCTTACAGCAGCAAAACAGTTTTGAGATTATAACTGATATAACTGTGGAAATAAGTTTGTTACCTTTTGAATTGTTCGCCTGTGATTTTTTATCAGTACTTGAGATCTGAAAGTGCAATGTGGATAAACTGTTCTGCCATTTAAGTCTTGACACTAACTTAATTTACCAAAGCCTTAGTGATGGTGCAGAACCATTTAATTCTATGGTGCAGAATCAGATCTCAAACTGTGACAGTTATTTTTTTCCAGAGGTCTTTTTTTCCCTCTCTTTTTAAAAGAGAGAGCCTCATATTAACAAACCAAGAGAACTCATACATGGAAAAGGCATCACATGTCACCCTTTACAACACCACTTTGGAATATATTTAAACACTCAGGTAAGTATATATATTCTAATATACAGCAGTTGAGTATTTAAAAGCTCTTAATGTGTGTTTAATGAAGATACCATAAACTGCGATTCAAAAATCAGAAATGAACTATACAGATTGTTCACATTTAAAAAAAAAGAACAAAACCTTTAATTCAACAGTCAGGATGTGGATTACAGGAAAAAAAAGGATAGATTGGCACAAAAGAGAAAAGGCAATTTGGCAGTTTATCAACAAACAGATTAAAGCATACAAGCTCCACTGCCTACAAGAAACAGGATAAATAACCCAAAAAAGGTCAAAGAACATCCTTTAAGATCTGTGGATACTTATGTAATAAAAGATACAACCTGCTTCTGTAAATAAAACTGAGCTCCCAATCTCAAAAATATTTATATATATATTTAAAAAACATCTGCACTATTTTTCTTTTAATAAGAATGTTTCTCTAATCCTTTGAGACAAAGTGCTGCCACATGTAAGTACAGCTACCAAACATACTCAGTCAAATGCCTTCACTAAAGTTTTGTTTTATACAGAATGTTATCAATAGCTTTTGTATTTGATTTATGTTTTCATGCAGTTCAGAGCAGTGCATTATTAAATCATATTATTTTACATTGCAAAAGCTTACGGACAATACATCATCGCAGTCCTACAGCTAATAATACGATACTAAAGCTATACAGACAGGCTCCCTACAATGAAGGAATCAGCTGTAGAGCTGAACAGGAATTTTCTGACATAATTACTCTTGCATTGGAAATGCTAATTCTACATTTTCCCTCTTCTTGAATCTGAGATATCCATGGAAACAGAAGACAAGAGGTAGACTGGAAGAGCAATGAAATAATCTTATTTCGTTCATCAGTCATATCACTACAGTTGGACCAGTAACTGCCACCTCAGGCTATATTCAAATATTTGCTTCTACAAAAGGAACAAAACATAGAGAGGGTCAGTGCAGCTTTTCTCTAGTTTAACAGAGCCTGTATTTTATTGCAGTTGTCCTGTCATACATATGCTGGAATAAACCCGGACGAATGCTTCTATTCATTCTAATCATACCCCTTCTTCCAAATCTGCTGATTTCTGGACACAATAAATATTTCTGTAAGTTTTCATATTGCTATCCTCCTCCTCCTCCTTTCCCTCAGTAAGAACTTCTGCATTTCATCTCCACACAGGTTAGTTTTCAAATTCTGAATTCTAAGAAAAAAAAATTTTTTTTTTGTTAACCTGATTCAATCTGAATGAGCACAGCTGCTGTCCTGGAGAAAATATGATTAAGTTAAAAGCTTTTTTTCTCTTTTTTTTTTTTCTTTTTAAGTTGGCAGGAGACTCTCACTTACAGGTGTCCTTTTAAAGACTGCAGCAGCAGCAGCATTCTCTCTCGACCATGTGCAAAGGTGAACTCTCATATCCTTTCCTGTTGGCCATGCTTTGTTGAAGAAAACATGCCCAACCAGCTAAGAGCAACTGAGTGGGCTCCGCTTGCAATCTGACACATTGAACAGGGCTTTACTTAACATCGTGCAGGCTTCTTCAGCAGGAGTTGCTGTGGTGAACAGTGCAAGAGCAGAGCACTGAGCACACTGCGCTACAACGATGGCCTGCTGGCATGCACGAGATGGTAGAAGCAGCCAACACATGTAGAAGGCATGAAGAAAAGCAGTGTGGAAGTGTCAGGGAAACAGCTATCTGCTAAGGACAGAAAAGTGTAGCGACTCAAATGAAATTTACTATGTGGAAGCTAGGAAACAAACAAAACACACTCAGGATCCTTGAGTGCAACAAAAATGCAACTATGAAGAGCTGCTAAGTCCACCAGAAATTCTACATGTACTTCCCTTAGTCACCAATACAGAAGGTAATATCCAACATCACCAGTGATCAGTTATTTTCACTCGAGTTTTCATCAGTCATATCTTGAACAGGTATGCCAAAGCACATGCAGGTATGTGGTATAAGAATCGTGGTGTACAATTCATGGAAAAGTTACTGCCATTCCAATTAACAGATAATGCATGTAACCAAATCAACCAACAAACCCGCTCACCAGAAGGAGGAATGTAGACACAAGAACAATGTGGACACCAAACTGGGAAACGCCATCACTACCTCTGAGTCTGACCTGCTCTTCAAGCAGCTGCCTTTATACCCTCTCCTCCACAGAAATCCAAGGTTGCACATGCTAGAGACGCTCCAGAATAAATGACCTGGGGCCACAGAATAAGCAGGACTGCTGTATAGGATCTCTAAAGACAAACCGTCCACAAACAACTAATGTGTTTGCCCTTTGCAGGTCCCGAGGTGAGATTTGTTTTTTCCCCAGAAGTGTTAAGCAGTCACAACTACTACAGAGGTTAACAGCATGTTGATCATATGAAGGAAATATGGCACAAAGCCACGTCTAGCTGACAGGATTTTGGCATTTCTCAAAGATAACGAGATATAATGCCTTTCAAAATAAATTTCAGAACAGATTTGAGGGGAAAAAAAAAAAGTTTATCTTCATTATTGAAAAGTCCTACAAAAATGCCCAGCATGAAAAAACGGGCCTGCAGGACCTGATTGCACACCAAGACCTAAATTTTCAACTGTTTTAGCCTTAATCATTTTGTAACTAAGTTCCTCTCCTATAACAGATGACAAAAATGTTGTCTACTCTTACAACAACAGTATAAAATAAATCCATGATATTCCTAAGTATGCAGATATCGTGATAAGAGTGCCACGGAGTAACTCTGAGGAAGCAACTAATTCAGTATTCCCTGCAGAATATGGACACGATGCAGGTAATCAGAAATAGAGAAGAACAATGAATGGCAGGGGCATTGCAATACAATCCCAAGCAGCAGCTGCTCTTTGTCAGAGCACTATCCCATCTGCATACACAGAAAAGAGGCAGTGTCACAAAAGAAAAATAGCAAAGGCGATGCAAGTAAATTCAAAGTTTTCTGTCACAACATTTTGCTCTGCATTCTGATTTGTCATTTCTGACATAAAGTATATAGACATTACTCAGTACTCTTTGAGAATAGTTTTAACCAATAGTACTGTAGATTTTAACTACAACAAAAAATGGGCGTTCCTATTATACTGCATTTCCAGGTTTCCCTACCAAGCTTGCTTTTTCTTACTCAAACACAAGATCCTTAAAAATCAATGACAACAGTTCAGATATGAAAATTCTAAAATTAAAGATGTGATGACATGATGTCATGACATTAATTTATGACAAGAAACACTAGAGATTTTATACCTTCCTTTTGTTTATTTTAAGACCTTCACTAAATGCTGTCTTTGGATAGACTAATATTTCATTAAAAATCAGTGTGAGATATTCCATTTTTGTACCAGTTTGGATTTCTTGCATTAGATACAAGTATTGCTAATGCTATTAGACAAATCTTGTTTTGCTACAAATGGTCTGTCATATTACATTATTACTACATGTGTTCATTTCTACCAACACCTGGTTAAAGCAGCCAAATTTACACTCTGCTACTGACTCTCAACAAGGCTATTTAGACTGTACCACTTCAACAAGTTTTCTCTTAGGTCTGTGGTATCCTACTGTGACAGCACAATTTTAACTGTAAAGCAAACCCTAATACTTTAAGATGCTAATATATCTTAAAAGAACCTCAGCTCTAACAAAACATTCATATATATTTTACTGATTTTATATATTGTGAGCGAGAGAACAACTGATTATCTCATCAAAATGACAAAGTCACTTAAGTCACTTTGTAGGATGAATCTGAAAATAATGTAGGCTTTCTCCTGAAAACCTTAATTATTCCTCAAGATGCCAAGATAAGATTAAGTAACACATAAAGGCAAGTGAGTGAAAGGCAAGTGAGTGAAAGACAAGTAAAATCTTCTTTTTAATCCAAAATGCATGCTGTCAAAATACTGCAGCAAACTCCTTTTCTTAAATTTCCATAGAAGTCTGATGGATTTTTAAAAATCCTACTTTGAAAGCTGGTATCACTCAGAATTTAGTGAGCCAACATTCCACAAGTTCAGCAGTTTTCACAGAATTTATATTGACAACTTCAAAGGAGAAAAATATTTTCACCTCTTTCTTACTAAACTAATCTTAGCAAATTTATTAAAAATGGTATTCCTTCCCCTCACTTAAATCATCAACATCCCCATAGCGAGCATTTACCAGCTATCAAATATGCAGGTAATTCATTAAACCAGGAAAGAACCGACAGCGTAGTATCTTTTTCTTCCAGACTTAAAACCACATATTCTGGATATATTTCGTCACTAATTCCAAGTTCTGAGCAAACTTGAGCAAAAGTCTTGAAGGACCCTCAACTATTTGGTCGGAGGAAGAGGGTGAACGTGACAGGTGGAAGAAAAGGAACAGATCTCTTTGGGTAATAAAAGAAATCAAAGCAACAGCAAGAAGTAGGTTAAATACCAGGAAAGACAGGGGTTATGAGAAAAAGTATCTTGACCTGCCCAGAGAGGTTGTGGAGGCTCTCTCTCCAGAGATCTTCAAAACCCGCCCGGATGTCATCCGGTACCACATGTTCTAGGGGTCCCTGCTTGAGCAGGGGGGTTTGACTAGATGATCTGTACAGGTCCCTTCCAACCTAAACCATTCTGTGACTAATTAATAAAAACTCAATTTACAATTTATATACACACACACACATATATAGGCTACACAAATAGGCTACACATTAATGGACTGATGTGGCCAAGAGCGACACTCTCAGGATACATCCTAAGTTACAGTATCCTTGATACTGTAAAAAATTACATGCATTCATTATTTTGAATAAACACTCCCACTGTTTTTCCAAATACACTCTCATAAATATTTTACTCCCAAGCCTGTCAGCACTACTCAGAATAATTTCACAGGCCATTAGATTTTTAATGGCAAATAGTAATCTAAATGGCCTCTATGATACTGTTACCTGTGTTCACTTATAATATCAATGCTCCACTGCCCCCAAATCCTCTGCATCCCACAATTTCACAAACTCAAGTATCCTCTTCTGCAGAGCAGATACAAGCACTGGATTTGCTCTGTATGGTGAAGTTGATACCACAAGTTGGTGCTTCCTTTCCACTACCCAACTGTCCTCCTGTGGTCTTGCCAAGGAAAACACTGCAGACCCACTGCAGGCTGTGCACAGCACAACTCTATTTTGTGGCAGAAGTATTCTAAAGAATCACTGGAGTGCCTTATGAAATATTTTAATTTACAGAAATGCCTACCTTCAAGCTCAATTAGGAAGGCTGTTGTGAGTCAGTTGATGGAGGTGATCCTTCCCTTCCTAGAGTGGCCACATCTGGAATGCTGTGAACAGTGCTGGGCTCCCCAAGAGGAGAGACAGGGACATGAAATGGATCCAACAAAGAGCCACAAAGATAATGAAGGGACTGGAATATCTCTCATAGGATGGGACCGTTCATCCTGGAGAAGCGAAGGGTCAGGGCAACCTTATCAATGTCTATAAATATCTGATTTGGGGAGGTAAAGGGGAAATCAGGAGCCAGACTCTTGACAGGACAAGCGGCAATGGGCACAAATGAACACACAGGAAATTCTGTCTGATTAAAGCAGCCAAATATACACTCTGCTAATGACTTTCAACAGGGTTGTTAGACTTCATATCGCTTCAACAAGCTTTGCTGAAGAAGAAACTGTTTTACTGAGGTGGTCAAACATTGGAATAGGCTGCCAAAGGAAGCTTTGGAGTCTCTATCCTTAAAGTCATTCAAAAAGTGTATCTGGAACATCAGGTTTCACTCTCAGGCTTCATTTGCAGCTTCCCTGAAATCTGCTCTTGCTGACCTTTCTCCAAGCAGCAGGGTTGGACTAGAGGTCCCCTCCAAACACAACTATTCTGTGATTCTGTAAATATTAAGATTAAAGCACCACACTGTTTGACGCCAAGTAAGAATTGAACTACAGGCTATACACAAATGTCAGCAAACACATTTAGCAAAAAGAAGGTTAATTAAAGTCAGCAACTTAAAAGACACATTGATGGGAAGAACTACCATGTCTGGACTTCCAACTTGTTGACCTTAAGCCTTAACCCCATTCTTTTCAGGCTCTCTGTGGTTTCTGATGAGGGGATACTCTGTAAGACAAATTCCTGGATTCAGCAGAACAGCTAAATCAAAAGTCAAGAGAGCTTGGCCACAAAAATAGGAATTCTTATCTCATTCGTTTTATACACTCATCCATCCCCCCTATTTCTCTTCCCTACACAGATTTATTTTTCTCATTTCTGCTTCATGCTGTTTAATCTTTTGCATCCATCTGGAATAACTGTCCCCTGTCATCACTGTATCCTGAATCACTGGCAGTATCATCCTTGAGGTAGTAATTTAAGAGCCATTGCCACAGTGTAGTCCCTGCTTCCTGCTTAACAGTTTCACGCTAATTTCTAGTTTTTGCTCCAAAAACAAAAGGTAATGTCATCCACGACTGTAATAAGCTCTCCACTGCAAAGGCATAATTACTCTTCTTTCAGGGGTTGCCAAAATTTTTTTAAGTGATAGTAAAAAGGTGTACAAATAAGTACATCTCACCAGCACTCTGATAAGCACCAGTGCTAAGGAATGCTTCCGAGGCAACATCTCCCAAGAAAGCTAAGTAAAAGTTGAAGTGATTTAGCATAACCTAGTGCATTTTACAAAATTTATAGCAGTTATTTTTAAGACTGCCATCTTTAAGTGTAAGCAGGACAAGAACAGCGGTACTCTTTCGAAGGATAAGTGATTCCATTTTTCTTCCCACAGGTCATTTTCCTCTGTCTCATCATTTCCAGTTGCTTTGCTGTTTCTTCCTTGGCTTCCTTATTCAGTCTTAAGCTCCAATTTCTACCTGCCTACAACTGCTACTATACATATTCAGCATCAAAAAAGACACCTCCAGTTGTGCTTTGAATAGTAATCCTTATAAACCAGAGGATTTTCTGCATGCATTAGATTAATACCCTTTTTGTTGTCTCAGAACTCTTTCCTTGTTCTTCTTTCATCAAGATCTTCAGTGGACTTCCAACTCTTTTCAGAATGTAAAGCTATTTTTCCAAGCAGACTCTGAATCATTTTTAATTAAGTAACATTAATTCTGCAAAAGTAACATTTCTTTTCTAAGATTGAAAAGTAAAATAAAAGATGTTTAAGGCACAAAGTCTAGTTCCAGCTCAGAGCCATTGAGAATGCAGAATTTAAATCAGCAGAACATAAGCTTGGCTGCTTTTATGCCAAGATGACAACTTAAGTAAACCAAATTCTTCAACTCTCTAGCAAACTCCTTTTATCAGAATAGTGGTGCCCTGTAGGTCTACAGCAAGACTGCTGATACTCATTATTCCAACCTCAAGAACTGCTAGCTGACAGCAAAAAAAAAGCTCAATCCTTCCTAACAGGTCCCATCAATTCTATTTCTGTGTAAGAGATCCACAAGCAACCTACATCATCTTAAATGTTCCTAAATCATCGCAGTCTTCAAGACCTCTGCAGTCTGCTGCTTCAGTCTGGTAATTAAGTGAAAAGACTTACTTTTCCAATGGTGTAAAACGACCCAGATCATTTCGACCTACAGGGTACAAAGGGAAAGAGAACACAAACAGTTCTGGCACCAAACATAAGAGCTCTACAACCTCCAGCAAAGTGGGGCCCTATGGATATCAGTACCTTCCTTAGCTGCAACTGCAAGTCAGTGTCCACCTACCACTCCCAGTGGTACGCTAAGTTGCTACTGCTAGATATCACTGTGATCAACTGTGGATCAAACAAACAGTACGGTATGAAAAATAGCCACACGAGAAGAGCTAAACTTACCTATGTGCTGGTCTTTGGAAAATCCAAAAGCTAGCAATATCCCACATTTAAAACAGGGAAGGAATCAGCAGGAGCCACAGAAACAAACAGATGGAAAGTTGGCAGCAGAATAGTTGAATTAAGAGAGTAAAGAGCATGAACACAATGCCCTGACATTACAGCGCACTCACCTTTATCCTTGTTTGAGTAATCTTAGTCATATATTCCCAGTTTACACTGTATTCAAATGGCATGACCCTTTCAAACCAACATATTTTTTAAAAAAAGTTTACAGAACTTGCTCATACTCCCAGAGCTGCAGGAATAGATGCCTTACCCACAAAACCAGCTCTTCAGAGAATGTCCTCCCACATACCTTGAAAACAGTACAACTGCTAACCCTTTCTCTCAGAGTGGGCTAGAGAAAACACAAAGAGAGTACAGTGAAGAGCTGAGCCCTCTGGAATGCATCATCCCAATCTTAACTCTGGAATTTTCTCCAAGATCCCTCAAGCACGTCAGGCTGCAATTGTATTGAGATTTACTGAGAAAACAAGCTCATTCTTAGGCCTGCAGGCCATCAATAATCCTTTCTATTCTGAACTAGCTTGATAACTAAAAATTCTCATAGAGTAACATGTTTCATTGTCTCGCTGCAGCTTCTGATGAGTTAATATTTCCAGGGCACCACCATGTTGCACAAACCTAAATCTAACTTCTGCATATTCCGAGACAAAGAGCAATACAGAGCATGAACACAACCAGCACAGCGATAATCAAGTTTTTATTATACTGCATTTAATTGCTAAAGGACATGAAATTAACCTGTGCCATAATCATTTGGCATCATTATTGCAGCACTGCTTTCTTCTTTGGGTGATCAAATGCATTCTGACGTGCAGAGCTCACAGTGTGTATTGGACTGTGGTCCTGGGGTACAGGCACACGGAGGAAGGAGTAACCCATCGTACTTTCTTGAGCCGCTGATGCATCACTTGCCAGCTAACCTCAAATCTCCCAAAGCCTCAGTTCTCTTCAAGGCGAGCAGAGGAAGAAATACTGTTTTACATTTGTGCTTCAGCCTCATCCTCCTCCATCTCACAAGCAACACAAGCAGAAGGGAATAAAGGAGGATCACATTGTTGGAGAGCACACGGTACAGCATATGTAAAAACTCTGCAGTCCTGGAAAATTCTTGTACTGAAATAAGAAAGCTGTATGAGAAGATGAGAATTACTCCATCAGTCCTAATTTAGAGGCATCTTTCTGTTATATAATGCAATGTCAGCACGGATTGCAGTTCCAGAGGATCATCTTTCTGCACTTGAGCATAAAAGTGTACCTGCTACAAATTCAGTACTACGCGGTTTGAGAAAAACACATCTTAGGAAAAGGAACATGCTCAAGTCATTCTCAGATTGGCTTCAGACTAGTACAGATCCTAAATGGAAATTATGTCCATATGGAGTCTAACTGCTGGTGGAATTGCAAAAGGCAACCTTGCTGTGGCATCTCTTCTACTAATAGGGACGAAGAGCAGCAGAACACGTCAACACATTTCTCTAAAAATTAAAGAGAGAACAAAAATAGTCTTGGAGCTTTCTAAACTGATTTCAAAGAGCCTTGAGCTGAGGAGCTTCAAAATGACAGTTCTGCTTTAGTCTTCTGCAGTAGCTTGTTAAGCCTATGAGCATAACATTGGAAACAGTACATCTAAGGTAATAAAGCAAATAGCTGCAGACATAAAATTTGGAGTTCTACCCAACAATAAACATGAAAACAAAACAAAACCCAAATAAGGAATGCCAGAAACTAGCAGCAATATGGTTTTGCTTTTTTAATTATTCTTTTCAAAATATCATTCAGATACCTCACACTCCTTGAAAAAGCTAATGAAGCCAAAATTAAAATCTCAGAAAACAATAAGGAGAAGATTAGACTCCTGAAACTTCTATTAATTTGAGTAGGAAGCAGTATGGGTAGCAATAGGCCTCTACAACAAAAATATCAACTGCCTACATAAAAGAGATCAATTTTGAAAGTTAAATCAACACCTAGGTGCCCTTGCTTATTGATTATGTATTAGTTTCAGTACTATCTGTGCTCACTGCACAACCATGTATTCTGTAAAAGCACAAATAAATATATATACATATATCTTTGCAAAGTAACAACCCTACCAGTCAACATTCTCCTTAAAAGAAAAAAGATCAAAGTCTTAATGAAATTGATATAGGACCTATAATAAGACCCATCAGCCATATTCACCAAACTGCATTTGAATAAACTGTAGGAAAAAGAAAAAAAAAGGGTCTCAAGCATCCAACAATATCTGCCCAACGATACACACAAATCATCCCTGATCCACAGGAAACTGCTGATCTTACAAACCAAGCACACTGGTCTACTAGGGCTCAGTTATTTTAAGATTATTCATTTGGTTTTGTTTTAAAAGGCCTTGTGCCAAGCACACTGTTTTCACTAGTCTTTTCAATTCTTCCATAGGGACGGGATTTATTTGCTTCCTCACACCTCTAGGCAGTGCTGTGTTCATTATTTCCTACTCTTCTAATACAATTAGGCATACTGACTAAACATATTTGACCTTAGTATTTCCATGGCTGGGAATCAGTCTTACGGGCGCCACCGTCACACCTCGAGATACAGATCTTCATTTGTGCTCCCTCTTCTGGCCTGCCACGGGTACAGCACAACCACATTCCACACAACAGAGAGCGCGCAAAGAGAGGACCGAGGGCTGCTCTAGTAGCCGAAACGGACCTGAAACCTGCAAGCCGCGTCTCGCTGCTGTAGAACGCACAATAGGAGAAAACAGCAGAACTGTAAACATTAAAAACATTTATTTAATTTCACTGCTTAACATAAGCAACCAAGTACTCAACTTCCAAGGACAGCCCCCAAATAGCTTCAAACTTAGTTTTTAAACCCATCCTAGAGTGAATTTAGGTCTTGGAGATCAACACACAGAACAAAGAGCACTGCATCTCCAGACACGGAAAAAGGCAGAAACATAAAAGTTTCATACTGTCTCTCTGTCTGGCATAAGAGACTAATTTTCAAGCTTAGAATGTGTTTTAATCATTTCTATATGTATTTTCATAATAAAAACAAGAACTCTGGTTATTTTTTTTGTGTCGACTTCGGCATCAAAGAGCAGGAGGCAATGCAGGGTGAAGGCACAGTAGCTTGCTTCTCCAGCGTACCGTTGCACTGCAGCGGAGGTCTACTTTGAGAACGCCATAGTCACCAGCACTGTAGCCTTCTTAAGCCGTTTTGGTAGAAGCTGTCAAATAACTTGACAGCCATGTTCTCTGGAGTCCTGTTGGATTTGGCACATTTCATCTGGCTTTGTTTCACAACAGAACAGAAATTGTAGACTGTCCTCTAATAAAAGTATCTTTGAAAAATGCTAACTCTGGGTGGGAAAAGGGACCAAGTAAAATAAATTATAGTTATCTCTGGAACACACGGAATATATGCTACAAAGTGGGAATTAACTAACTGGACACAAGGGACGGAGGGAGGGAGCAGCAGAATTTCAGCTTCTCTATCCAAAAGGAGAGCTTGGGACGCACTAGTGGAGCTGGCGCTGCTGCAGAGACTCACTAGCTCTTCGAGCACTGCAAGCAAGGAGCCCTAAGCCGGTGCCAGCTCCCAGGGCTGCCTGTGTGATTTATGTTGCTTCATAAGAGAAAGAAGCCACAGCTTAACTCAAGAAAAGGGACTACAGCCCAAGGACTCACCCTCCTCGTCAGGTATCCTAACTACTTAGGACCACTTCACAGTCAGACCCTATACTCTTTACAGCTCCACTCCCTCATATTTACACTTGAATTCTACTCCCATTATACTCAGCAGTAGCAGATGTTGGCTCCGACCTCCAGCCTTCGAGGGCATATGGGACACATGGGCTCCAAAGTAGGGGTGAACTTCTGCTACACCTTTATTGTTTTCTACTAGCTACCTCCAAATGGTTTCCAACGTCTGCTCATTAGGGACACCTCGTATTCTGCATGAGCCTACATGAACTACTCTTGAACATTTGGCTGACGCCAGGAACACAGTGTAAACACCTGTAGATGCTTTTTTGCAATAACAAAGTTTGCTTGATTTTTCTGGAGCTTAAGCAGTGAATACAATTTTAGAAGATAACACAGGTCTTTGCAAATGAGCTCTATAGTTGAGCTACGTACTTGCCGTATCACCTATGAAATCTTATTTTGCACATAGCTTAGTTCTTCAGCCCTATCTTTTCTGGAGAGATTTGATCAACAGCTGGTGATTCTGCACGGCCTATGGGTAGCGCCAGAAACACCGGCACGCGCATGCTCACAGAGGGGACAAGCGAGCATGGATTAAACAAGCTAACAGTAGCTCCCTTTTATGTACCAACCAGCACGTGTATGGGCTTTCCAAAGCAGGTGGCTTAGCTCCTGCTCTCTGTTTTGATTTATCCTGCAGTTCCCATAGAGAAATGTAAATCTAAACAACGGGGAAAAAAATCCTGGAGAAAGCTACACATAAGTCATAAGCCAGTGAACTGGAAACGTGTCTTTCAGATTCTCAACACTTTATTTAACTGCACTATCCTCTCTGAATGGAAACAAGTGTGATAAAATCCAATTTGGGTTTTTACCAATATATGCAGACTGCTATAGACTGTAAAACGTTGTAAGCTACAGTCTCTAAAAAAAATAAGTTTAATACACTGCATGCTGTGGAAAATGGAAGAGAAGATATTATTTCCAACTAAGCTCATAAAAGCTGTAAGGTTTATGTCCCTTGTAGTATGTTAGACCACTGAATGGAAAGTTACCAAAAATACAAGTGTATTATAAAAATTTCCTTTTGAGCCAAATCTCTCCTCCTCATTCCTTTCATACAAACATTCGTTCTATTGCCAACCACAGTTTATATCTATAGTGTACCGACCTTTATCACCTAGAAGCTGCACTATGTACAGCAAAAATGTATTCTAAATACATTTTATGCTCAATCTCTTTTTAAGTTCTAGTAAGATCTAACTCTTTCTGGTGTCTAAGGCTGGGATTACTCATCCTGGAGAAGTAAAGGCACAAGGAGGATCTAACCAATGTGTAGAAAACACCTGATGGGAGGGTCTAAAGAAGATGAGGCCAGACTCTTCTTGGTGGTGCCCAGTGACAGGACAAGAGGCAATGGGCACATAAGGAAAACACAAGAAATTTCAGCGGTTAACAGGTTCCTCATACCTTGAGGAGTCTGTCCTTCAAAACCCAATCAGAAACACTCTTGGGCAAAACACTGCAGCTGCCCTGCTTAAACAGGGGGATTTGCCCAGAAGACCACCACAGGTGCCTGCCAACTCAACCCAGCCATTTGGTAAGGGCCTGTGAGGAGGGCCATTAGGAGATGGGACTTTATTCTCACTCACCGTACTGAAACATTCCTAATGGAAAAACAACAACAACAAAGAAAAAAAAGAAATAAAACTCTGGAATGTAACATTTCTAAGGAAAAAAATAAGAATAAATTCTAATCTCATCTTTACCTCATTTGAAAATACACCATTTTTCATCTCTCTCAAAAAAAAGAAAAAAGAAAAAAAAAACCCACACCAAAAAAAAACCCCTCTTCATCTTTTTTATATTGAATATTCTCCAATTTTATAAATTACCACTATATGGAAACTAAGCATGCAGTGTTCCACTCCCTGGATATTATAATATATGCCCAGCTATAAAATGGAAAAAAAAAATCTAGAAAAATACTTCCAAGGTCATTCTTTACAAAGTAAATACATTTCTTTTTTCTTTTTTAAGACATTACCGCTACTAGTTAAAAACTTCCAGCCCAGCAAAATGCATAAGCAACCTGAAGTACATCTTCCAACTTACTGATCGCTATATCACACTGACCATTCTCAGCAAAAGCTTTCTTCCTTTCTTCTGGCTTTTCTGACCTGGTTAAGGTATGTGTCAGGGGCGGTAGGGAATGGAAAGAATGGGGAGTAATCAATAATGCCCATGAAATTCCCATTCAAGGGAGCAGATTCTTGGCTAAATTCAAAAACAAGCTAGGCAGACCACAGGTAATCCGTTCTTCTGTCACCATCAAGTGCCATCAAAATCAATCAGAATTATGGGGACATAAGGCAGAGCAAATAGGAGAGATTCAAAACCAAATTTTTTATTTTGGAAATTTCAAATTTTAAAGGTTCTTTTAGTTATGCACTATAAAGTAAGTTTTCAGGTAATTCTATAGGAGAATTGTGCTGTTCAGAAAAGTCTTAATAAGTTCTAATAGTTAATTGTGAAACTAAAATAGCAAAGAAGGTTTTAATTTTCAAAACCAACTTATGATTTGGCATCACCATCCAGTTGTCAGCATGTATCACTTCATAAATAATTAGATGACAAACAGTTCTTTCTAGGAAAAAAAAAATAGAAAAAAATGTCATAAGTTTTTTTTTTTTTTTTTCATTAGGTCTTGAGCAGGACACCAAAACAAACATACAACAATCGAGTATTTGGAATTAACAGCCTCTTTTGGAACAACTACCTTCCATGTTTTAGCAGTTCACAGAAAAATTCCAAACAGGCCTCAAAATCAAGTCTAGGAAGCATCAGTGCTTGATCATTACACAAATAAGTAATCAGTTCAATTGACCACTATCATTGCTGCTGTTTGAGTATTTGTTTTCTCTATGTATTGATGGCAGAAAATGCTAAGCAAGTCACCTTGCACAACTATAAAAACACCTTATCATAGAGATAGAGTGCTATGTTCACTTCTATTGTGAAACCACAGTAGTTTTCAACACAACAGGCACGAGTTACTGGCGTCTCACTTGGGAACTGAAAGACAAAGGAATTGCCCCTCTGCTCCATTTCTACAGGAAAGGGACATTTAAAGGTGCTCTATGGAAGGAGCACAATAAGTCCACGTTTGCACATATAGGCATTTACTCTCCCCTCCACCCCACCCCAATCACATACACAGTCCTTTGTCATTATTAATGCTGGTTATTCTGCAAATGATACAGATCAGTTGTTGGACCGAGTTGCCCGTTTGCAGCACTGATGATGCCACCTGCACAGGTAACGCGAACCTCGCGTCGCGGCTGAGACGGCCGGTGTAGCTTGGGAACTGAGACCTTCCAAGCGCCAGCAGCCCAGGGAAGTGGAGTGACAGCCACAGGGCACGTTTCCTTCTGGTCACCAACCTGACACCGGGCAGTAAATACGCCAGCTGCAGCTACTGAGGCACCGTGCTAAGGTGCTTTGTTAATTCCAGTCCGGATTTATGGAGGCACTTGTGGTTCACTAGACAAAAAGAAACCGTATCTGGGACAGGCAGGTCCTACAGATGAAATCAGAACACGGGCAAAACCAGAAAAGAAACTTTAGTCTGGGATTTGAGTTACACCATTAGGTATTAGTGAATAAAGAAAATCTCTACACAGGGATATTCTGACTTTGTAGCATGTGCATGAAGTTTAGCTGGAGGAAAAAAAATCCGTATTTTATTTATAGGAGCTGGTATCAGCCAAGTCACAATAGTCAAAAATGTGCAAGCAAAGAGCGAATAAAATGACTGTATTAAAATAAAAAGCAGCCCCACTAACAATTCTCACCAAATCTTTGCAGAGATCAAATGAAAACAGGAGTCTTATCCCTTCACACGATCCGATGCAAACTTTAAGCCTTTCTGTCACAAAAGACTAAAGATAGAAGCAGCAGTGAAGGCAGAATTCCCTACATCAGAACAAACCCATTCTTCCCTGAACACACACATAAATAAAGCAAAGCAGAAACGACCTAACTCCTCCCTACACACATACATACACTTTAATAGCCAGAATATTGAATTATTTAATACTGAAACACATATTTCTGGTGGATGATGTGTCTCTCTGTGGACACAGACCCGTCACTAAGGTCATACACACCAAACCACCCCTGGCAAAACTGCCAAGCAACCATGAGCACTTGCTAGTCAGCACTACGTATTCATAATTAAAAGGAGGATCCAACATACAAAGGTACCTGAGTAGGAAACTAATTAAGGGAGAGATAGGGTAAAGGGAGAAGATAAAGCAGAAAACCATACCCGAGAAATCCAGACACAAACTCTTTTCTGCCTTCTACTATGTTTAGAGCTGGAAAAGATGTATTTTGAACAGAAAGTGTCTCAGATGTGAAAAAAAAAAGTCAGCTGTTATCAGCAGCATTTGGTAAACACGTGTTGATCCTGTAATATTTTATGCAGCTAAAATCAATTTCAGCCATTTTGAGATAACACACAGTGTGATAGGTATTGTGCCTTCTAGTTAGGATGCTGCTCATTGCAGTATTGAGCTAGGAACCATTTGAATAAACGAAATTAATGCTGCTTTATTTGGTCCTATAAAAGAAACATTTTAAACGTTTAATGTGAAAAATGGATTTCTGTTTTTGAGAAGCATAATGTAACATGAGAAAACAGAATCAACTCTGACATTAATGGCTAATGAACATAAGTGAAAGAGAGACCTTTCCAAAAGCATACAACTCAGTCTATTCGCTTCAAGTTCACAAAACATTATGAGGTCAAGCTGAGCTTTAGAGAACAAACCAAAAAGCAAATCAATGACTATGTATTTTACCATTAAATAAATACAAAGCATTGGTTGAGATAGAAGTGCAAGCTTGAGCCTTTATCTAAAACACTGAAAAATCCCTGCCCTACCCTCTACATAGGAGCTGCCATTATATCTATTAAACAGAAACCACCACAGGTAGCATAACCAGACAGGAGGGACAACGTTAATCCAATACAGCGAGAAAGAGGCTCTGAATCTGCCAAATTCCCACATTACCTTTTCCATTGCCTTTCAGAATGGCCCATCTGAACAAGGCCTGTCACAACATTTGAAAGCCTACAAAAGGCATAAAAAGCATAATGGACTTAGCGTTTTGCCTATACATGCTTATACATGCAAAATATATGGTATCCACCAACACAATACTAACATGAAAAATACAGATCTTGGAAGTCTCTGAATAAAGCAAAACTGGCTTGTATATTAACATCTGTCCTGTGGCAGTATTACTTATATTTTTTTTTTTTTATATAGTAATATCAGATATAGTTGTGCTTTAGATTGACATATCCTTCAATGTTGTAAGTATTACTGTAGCCCATACTCTACTGATATCAACATAAGAGCCTAAACACCAAGAGGTAAACATCTTAAAGCACAGAAGTGACAGACATGAAGGAACTGAAAAAGGGTTAAATCTCTTTCATATGATTAAAGGAATAACAGATGACATAAGCAGAAAAGAAAAAATTGCTGTATGGAAACTCCTTGAAGTTTACACTAATTTACACACCCTGGATGTGTTAACAGAGAAAGCCACACTTTTAAAAGATGAATTTAAAAATCACGCTAATTAATGCAGCTGTAAAACTTTTCAGCTTAGAAATGGTGAGCATAAAGAAAGCAAGCCATTAATACTTTCCAATTATTTTCTGTGGTTTCAGAAGCAGAATAGACACACTACAGTAACTTCTGAAAGATGTCGTTTCTGAGTTGAGAAACACAGGACTTGAAAGAGGCCCTTTTATCTCATTAGACAGCTTCCAAAACCTGGAAAACATGCATATGAGAAGGATATAACCACAAGCTTACTGCAATGAATGAATGCATGTTCATCAGGCAATTACAGAAAAAGAAAAAAAATAAATCATCTCCCTCATTTCTCCTGGAAAGTTTTTCTACAAGTAATATATGAATTAGTCCCTCAGACAGCTGCACTTGCCTCCTGCCCAAGTAAATATAATAAGATAAATGTACTTTTTAAAAACACTTTGCACTACAAGGAACCCCAGGTTTTCACACTATATGAAACTCTCTTACCTCAAGTACATCAGGATGTGCAAGATACATGAATGCCATATTTAGGGCTTAGAAGAAGCCTTTGGCTTCTCAGCTGCCCAAGCAGATCATGAATTATTCCTGGGCAGCAACCCAGGCTCTGAAGCAGGAGAGATGCACGTGAGGGGGAGAGCATGAGGGAAGCCAGAGAACCCAGGAAAGATCCATGGCATTTCAGCAGGGCTGAAGCTGATCCTCTCTCCCTCTCATATCCTTCTAGGATATTCCTCCCTCTCTCCCTAGGTCATCAGAAAATAACAGCCCCCAAAAAAAAAAGTTCTACTCGTTTGGTCCCTTAAGTTACTCATAGTAGGATAAGATGTAAGAAAATGTCTGTAAGGGATTACTCAAGGGAAAAAGAATCATCCCACAAGGCTATCTGGCATCAGCTGTTAGATTAGTTGCACAGTATTACTTAAGTGCATCCTTATATTGCTTGAGTGCTAGGGCCTGCTCCTAAATTTTTCCACCATAAAAATGAAAAAATGCCTTCTGGTTTTTTATGGGTTTGTGTTTGTTTGTTTGGGGGGGGAGTTGTTTTCTTCATTTTCTGCATTGGACAAATCAAAACTTTTGCATTCGTATCAAACTTGGAGTGAAAGGGATGAGCGCCAACCTGTGAAAAACAAAAATCACTTTCTTGATCATAGTGTATCTCGACACCTATCAAATGCACAGAAAAATGGGAATTACGTTTTTATTTTATGCTATGAACCAGTTCAAATTCAATCACCACAGATACAATGAAGAAAATAAAAGGTTTCCAAGAAGAAACTGAAGACAAAAGAAAATATTCTTTGTGCTGCAATTCTGGACATGAAAATAAAATATTAAATAGGAGCCATACAGATTACAGTTACAGCACACCTAACCACTTAATTCAATCAATCTTATGAAGCAAATAAATGCCCACCTAGGCAACAACACAAGTTCATCTTCACATAAAGATGAAATAGTCTGGAACAATTACTTCAATTCGCTCACTGCAAATAAGCTCTTGTACAACAGGACATCCCTTACCTCACTCTTCTCCAGTTTCTTCTGCCTTCCACTCTTTGCCACTCCTCTCCATACTCAAGCCCCATACTCAAGCACCCTGTCCTCCAGGCAAAAGAACAAAGTACAGAACATTCTCTATGTGCAGCTCCTCTCTATACCTCTTTACTGTAAATACATACTTTGCTAACATGATAGATAACACAAAATAAGGAAAGCAAAGTCAAAACCTAGGCAGATAGCCAAAATGATGAGTTAACTTTACCTCTTTACACAGAGATGAAAATAAACTCTAAAATATGTTAACCAAGAAGTTGACAAGTGAGGGGGAAAAAAACACACACACAAGAAAAGCACCTTGCATGCACATTTTTATCATTTCTAGCCCTATGAGTAACCTGCACCAGATTAGTCATGTCATGCTTAGTCAAAACAAGAGATATGTGTCTTCTCTGCTGAAGTTTTATCACCTGTTATGCACTGCATTGTTAAGCTAACTGCATATTTCTTTCCAGAGTGGGGCAAGGCTTTTAAATGTGCTCTCAGGAACTTTCAGTTTTTGAGGGTAAAAAGATTAACATCAGGAGCAAATAAAAACTTGAACTTTAGCATCATTTGAGAGGGCTCCTCTGGGCAACTGCAATCTCCATAGTCTTACAGCTCAAATTATAGAATGTATCTTCAAAAAATCAAGCTTTTGACATTCAGAGCAAGCAGCTGAGGTCAATGCCACTGCCGAGGCTTTCGAGTGAGCAAGAGACATCCCAGTTCCCATAATAATCTCTTACATATGGACAATTTCCAGATTTCTCCTTCACTTCTCTAGTGCTATGTTTCAGTCAAGTACACAACTGAAATAAACATCCATCAAATACCTAAGTCCAAGTTGTTCTACAAATACCCACACCTTGGTTGTTCTACCTTGCTGATGCAACTGCTAGTGCTTCTGGAGGCATTCACTGCCAACGAACAATGGCATTTTGCTCTCTAAAAATACGAGTACTGCCAAATCCAGAGTAATATAACCATGAATTCAAAATTAAAAACAAAGAGTGAAATTGCGAAATCTATAAACAAAATAAGCAAGCATTATCATTTGCATACGTTGGAAAAAAACATTTGATATAAATGTGTGAGCACTTACTTTAAGAGGCTGGCAGTTCATTTGAAAAATAAAAAAATAAAATCATGCAAGAATACCTGAAAAAAAAAATCTTCATTCTAAAAAGGGTAAAGTCTGTATTTCTAAATTTTACAAATATTCTTTATATTCTCTTCCTACTGGGCATACAGTGAATCATGCAATGGCTTACTCTAAAAGAAAACAAGGATATTTTTAGCAGCTATACTCGCCCGCCCTCAGAAACTGTACACATTCAGAATTAAATTCTGAGGAACAGCACTGATACCTTCTAGGTCCTTTTGACTATTCATGTAAATCACTAGGCAGCTTCCATTAATGCACACATACTTCCTACCTACTGTACATAGATATCTTTTTAAAGGTATATATAATACATTTCAATGTCTACCAAGTCTCCTTCCTTAAAGTTTAAAAAATGTCAAGGAGACAAAATAATTCTATGGAGAACCACTAGATTAAGAACAGGCTTATTCACAAAATCTGATTTTAGCCTATAATCAAATATGCACACACACCCTGCTTTTTTATTTTTTAAGCATCTTTTTATTGTTAAAATCCTCCTTTTGCCATCAATTCTCAAAATCCTTCAAGATATCCTAAAGGCAATACCCAGCAATTCCCCTCAGTGACATTATAATAAAGAAAATGAGAAAACTTCCATTCAGCGGTCCCTGACAATGCTTTTATAATAACTGAATTCTTTATATGAAATCTCTTCTTGTCTTTCTGAAAGCTATTAACTCTTAAAACAGTTGTGGAAACAGCCAAGTCTATCAGCAACAACCTTCCTACCATCAGTAGAAGTTATTTTTTGTTCCCATACATCTCACAAGGGACTGTGCGTAAAAGATACTCATCAGCTTTATATCACATTCCTCTCAGTTCAAATCATCACTGAAAAAATATTTAACAGGATGGAGCCTCGCATCATCCTCCACCACATTCACTTTACTTCTTTAGAGTAAAGATTCAAAATTGTTCAAAATTGTTTCTTCTTTCTTGGCTATTGAAACCAATGAAAATAAATTTCTATATCCAATGAAAAATTTCTCAACAGGAGTTTCTATGGACCCTGCTCTGAAGGACCACATGAAAGACTTCTGGTAAACTAGGTCTTGGTTTACACAGGAGAGCCTGCCTGATTCCAGAGTACTTTCCATTTCTAGTTATTGTATATTTATACACATGCTTAAATTTTCTGTAGTGCAGATTTCACTAGCACTTGAACATGCGAGTACTGAAATCTATGATGTTGCTACTGTTATTTACTCCATTTTAAATCAGAAAGAGTCTCAGATTCTTTCAAAAGTCTTCAATAACGTACCATATATACTCATTTAGCTCACAAATTTCTCCAAGGTATTTCAGCAAACTTTAATCACAGTAACTTGGGATTATAAAAAGCAGCTTTAAATAAAAGTTGCTTCTGTCTGAAGTCCCTTCCTATTCCAGGCTTGGCTCCACAATATTTCAACATGAATACCTTATCAACACCGAACTCTTTCCACCTTGAGTTGAACTCAAACAGTGTGCTAACAGTGAAGTGCCAACAATCACACACATGAGCAACTTCACGTACACGGAGGGTCTCATCTCGTTTAATAGAACTACTTGTTCATGACACAGTAGGCAGGACTGGAAGCCAAGTTGAGCTTTTCCTTTCCTATCCAATTTTGTGCATTATTTGTCTTCAACAGCTACAGTCTTCCAGGATGATGGTTAGCTCATTCATGAGAAAATCCACATTTTCTCTATTCTCCTTTACATGGATTGGATACTAAGTTGTGATATAGTGACTTATCCACTTAAAAATACTGTCAACAGGAATAAAAAAGGCCCACTCTACTACATCATCATCAGAGCTTTGAGCATGAACTACCTATTTGTTATCTCATGTCAAAGTTTGTACCTTATACAGACAGTCTCCTGCATTTTCAGAATAACCAAGAATGTTATAAAACACAGAAACACATCTTACTCTTATGGTCATGGAAGGTTTTCAATTTAAGTGCATATAAATTTTTACATGAATTCACATGACACTGACAACAAGGTGAAGCGCCTTCTCAAAAAAAAAACCTAAACAAAGCAAAATTTTTTTTAAAAAAGTCAGGATTTTCCTGGAACCAGTGATTGCTACAGAAAAATCAACTTTATGCAACTTTTCCAACCATAAATGTTAATCAGCAGATCAAGTTAAAACTCTCATGTACAAAAACAGTGGTGCAGACTATGATGATGAAGAAATTATGATGAGACTCTTGATTCACCTGCATTGCTCAGCATCTGACATCATAAAGTACTCTAAAAAGACAAAAATAAACAGCCTGATCTTCCCAGAAATGAAAATGTTATATTCATCTGGCACATGTTTTGATTCCTCTGAAAACAGAACACCCATTTTCAGAGTTATTCCACCTTCTTTAGTAATTATAAGGGGAAGAGGGGAATATGAAAATATGTTATAGCTACTTGTGAAGATCAGTTTTCCATTTCTTGTTTTCTCAAACATTCGAGAAAGAAGTCAGCTTATGGGCCACATACATCAAATGGAACATATCTTCCAAGTACTGTCACAGCATTGAGACAACATTATATTTAACAGATTTGCATTATTACTCATTGGTCATTACAAGTTTAGAGTAGTTCATAACTTAAGGAGAATTTTTAATAAATCTTTGAACTACAGAAGCTGATATGACATATAACATTACTAACATCACAGACATCATAGACTAGCATATATCTGTATTATTTATCAGTTAACAAAATAGAGAAATAATAAAATATAAGGTAAAATTCTTTTGTTAATGTGAGTAGCCAAATATTCCACTAAACATAATCCAATCCTCTCAAGAAAGAAAGGTAAAATGAATTCATGCTTATTTGAATTATCATCCAGTATAATAAAATCCTCTGGAGAATTAAATTACCTCCTCTGAGCATAAGAAAGATAATCATAGGCTTTCTTACTGACACATTCATTTGTAAATACTGAAAGTAACTTGCATGCTATGATATTGTCATTTCAAAGAGTACCAATAAAAATTGTTCCAAACATTATACATAAAATAGCTTCAGTAACCTAAGTATATTTTGTGTTTTCAATAAGGTGGCTTTTTAAAAAAAAAAAAAAAAAAAAAAAGTAAACATGTCATAGGCAAAAAACAAGACTATCTAAACATATTTGGTCAAGCTAGAGATAGATAAACATCCCCAAACTTCAGAATGTTTTAAAGGCAAATAATAGAAACACTGACTAATCTGGAGCCTTAAAGCTGACTCGCTTGATCACCTATAACTACCTGGATCCTGGAGGTCAACAACCTCATTCCCTGTAAAATCAGGGCCTAACACTGAGAAGACACAAATGCTGTTTCTGGTTTCTTAGTTTTTAAGGTAGCCCTCAGTGAGGTCTTTCATATCAGTTTGGTAGCAAATCTAAAGAGAACTCCAGGAAAGAACAAGAGCCAAGCACAGGACTACAAAACTAGACAACAGACATAATACACAGATTCAGTGGAAACTTTTAGATTTACTTTACCTTTATAAGCTTTATAATAACCTTTATAATACAGCAAAACAAAACTGTTAGAGCAGGTACCTAGTCAACCTTCCTGATAGTAGAAGGCCAGCTATAGGAAGATGAGGATGCAAGATTTATCCACTGCAACTTCAATGAAAAGGGCCTTTTTTAAGGGCTCCTTAAAGGCCCTTACAAGGGCCTTCCTACCTCAGTTAGCAATCCAGCTTCAGGTAGAACATATTCATAGGAAAAAGAGGAATATTTGATTTATCTCTGAAAAGAACAGCTTGCAGGACTCTGCCTTTTTTTTTTTCCTTAAGCTCATTCCATGAAGTAAACTAAGAACATGGCTCTTCACAGCCCATTTCTACAGAACACATTTAAACATAACAACAAAACCAGCTGGCAATGGAAAATACCAGCAGACAAGTAAAGATAGGGGTGTGATAAATTTACCTAGCACATACCACAAATAAGAAGTATCAGTAATGACATATATCCAAGTCTTGCTAATGGTAGCTTCCTTTCTGTGATATAGGGCTAACTTTCCCCTATTAAACTTGCAACTGCAACTACAAGGTAGAGCAAGTGTCTGCTTCCCTAGTCTTCTTTTTGGAAGGCCTTTCCTGTGCAAATGGCTTGCATCAACAGGACATCATTTCTCCAAGAACGGTAGCTGCATGACATAGGCTGTCACAGCTTACAGACTGTGAACTTCACACGTGGACAATCTGGTTATTTTCTACATAGTGTTTATTCAGCAGAACTAACACAAGGGCACTGGAGCTATTTATCCCAACCCTGGATGGTCACTACCTCATCTTGTCACACTCAGGTCATGTGTGTTATGTGTCAATATGAAAACCCACAAACAGAACTCTGTAGACATCAAGAAAACATGCATCCCTAGCAAACTGATTTTGTAACTAGAAATATGTTCTATAAATACAGGCTTCATCCCTTGGTAATCTCCGTTTGCTATTCTGACCTATTGCTTCATGGTTCAGCTGTCCATTATAGACTAGAAACTTGATATTTGCCCTTTATTCTGATTTACCTACATTTTCAAAGGTTCCATCTCCTTTTCAGCATAGCAGTACCATTATTCCTCCACTCCTAATACTTAAACTGAAGAATTATCATTCTGTTCTTGTTCTGCTCTTTCCTCAAGCAATTAACAAAGAATAGTGGGCAAGACAGACTTCTGATCCAACTCAAAGTAACTATTTTTGTGTTTACTCTACCCTTCCTAATAACCCTTCCCTCAAAAATAGAGAAACTACCACACCATCCATGCTTACGTGGCTCACAGTACAACAACATTCACCTACCTTTTCCAACTGCACATAAGAATCCTAATCCATCAACAAGACTTCTCAATCATTTTCTATGCTTGAAAATTCATTAAAAGAGCAGGGGGTTATCTTTTCCTCAGAGAATGACCCACAATAACTCTACCAAAACAATTGCTTTTCAGAGTACTACTACATCAGTGAATTTCAAAGGAAGAAGGTGGGAGAGAGGAGATGCTAATGAAAGTACAATGAGTACTTCTACAGAATATTTTTGTTTTCCATGTCTGATAGATAGCCCAAATCTTTACAAATCAACAGCAATTTGATGCATGAAGCAGCTACACCTGACGCACACTACACAACATGAGACGTACAGAGGAAAAAGGAATGAGAAGGGAAAGCCCCTCCTCCTATGGGCACACACGCACAGCATTGCTAAGGTACCGCACACCATGCACTGCATCTCCTCAGAGACCTGCTCTGCTCTCTCTCATAATTTCCGCACACATCCCTCCTCCCGACTGCATCCACACTCCCCACTCCCTCATCAGTTGTGGATGAAGCAGGTAGCTGCAGAAATGAGAGCGTCTGAAGACCCTACACAAGCATGCCATGCACAAAATAGCAAGAAGGGTGGTGAACAGGTAACATGACTGAAGATGAAAACTGCACTTAAACTTCAGTAACTAATGCCAAGTGAAATTTTATATCAGGTAAGCCACCTTCAAAGAGTTTATGTTCCCTCTTAAACCTATTCTAGATTGCAGCTGAAAAGCTCTTATACGCATAGCGATCAAGGCAAATTTAAAATTCTCACCACATCTACTGAAATGACGACTCTAAAAAGTATTCCTTGCAGCAGCCGTGCTTAACAGGGCTTATCCCCACCACTGCCCACAGAATCGAGGCCACCGAGCGTAACTCTAACAGCAGCCCAGCAACCTAGGATGAGAGCTCTGAATGCACAGCAAAATAAAAAATCACTTGAAGTCTTAAAAACATTCAGCAGCAGCCAAGTTCTCCCCAACTTTACGTATGCAATCTGCCTGCAGGATCACACCCTCAATTAAGACCTATTTATCGTATCTTTCCTTCAGAAAGGCCTTCCTTCTAACAGCAACGGAAGAATCAGCATTTTCAGGCAAGCTACTTTTTCAACACAGACGTATAGAGGGATTCAAAGCAGGGTTTACATTGGAATCTGGCTGCTCCGTGAAGTGCTCATAAAATTGGAACAGATACCTAGCTGTTACCTTGGAAACAGCAAAGTCCCATGTAAACTACTATCATCATTTAACAACCAGAAAATTAGAAACAAAAAGAGTACCTTGGTACAGAAATGATTTACTGCAATTTATCTATAAGATAAATTCAGTCCCTGAACACACAAACATCATATCCTTGAATCAAATGAAGCTCGATACAAGCTTTGAAACCTGTGATTTAAATGCAGAAAGTATTTTCAGGTTTTCTGGTGAAATACTATGATCTGCCTGTACCTAAATACAAATCTCAGGACTTGTAACATCTGTATCTTTGAGGATGTGGAAAGCCAACAGAGAGAGTGCATACCAACAAAATACTCATAAGACTGAATCTTAAAATACAGATGTATTTTCCCATGCTCCTGCCCGAATAATATTTCCATGCAGCACATCCTTTTCTCTCCGTTTGATTTGAACTCAAGTGTGACAAAAATGAGACACGACGGTAGGAGGAACGGGAGAGCTTTAAGACTCTGCTCTCATACAACCAGAAGACCAGCAACTCGCTATCTCTGGAAACAAATACCATGCTACACAGCCTGCTCCCTTTCTGTACTAGTATATTTCCCCTCTCCTCGAAGTTTCCGCTGTGGTCACATCTGTTGCAGCTCTAGTGGCATCAGGCGGGAGCACAAACCAAAGGCAGCCGAGCAGGCCACTGGTGCTTTAGCCGTCACATCATGTAAGATTGCTCTAAGCAGGACGAGACGACGATGAGCGTGAGCGACAGGAGCCGCTCTGTGCGAGCACCACCACAAGCAGGGCTGCGATCACAGCCAGGTGCAACGGTGGGAAATTTGGGGCACAAAGGCAGCGCTTGCACCTGTGGCATTTGGTAACTTCCAGCCAGGTGATGTTTGTTTTTTTAAAGACCATCTGTCATTTTGACAAGTTTCCTACCCGAACGTCACTGAAGCAAGCTACCTTTTGTATTTCTTTAGCAAGGCTGTCCTCCCTTTTGCACAACACCCAGTTTCAGCCTGCGCCTCATCAACAGAAATGGATATGGTAACTATGGTGTCCTAACCACTGAATCATAAGAATTCAAAACACTCATAGTTACAGCGATCAAAGCTAAATCCTTTAGGAAGATTATCCACACCAAAAACCAGGAAAATCCTGCAACTCCAGCACTTTTACACCATATCTTTGAGATGAAGGGAGATTTCCCACGTTACTGAGAAGAGTTGTCTCTAATGACATATAACTACAGTGAAAACATTTTTTTTTTTTCTTTTTTTAAGCAGAGGCTACCGGGGTTCTCTGTCCATCTGTGCCCATCCTGGGGCCTGGCAACTGGCTGTCAATGCAACAGTCTACGGAACGTACAGAATAGAGACCGGCGGTCCGGGCAGGGGGAGCTGTTAAAAGGAAAGACTTATCCGAAAAGAAGGAAAAAAAAAAAAAGAAAAGGGAAACGAAGGGAAAGACGTTATGGCCAGACGCCCGTTCAGTGAGCGGAGTGGGTGCCTTCCCCCCGCGCCGCTCCAGGAGCAGCAGGAGCGCGGGCAGCGCCGGAGGCAGCGCCGAGCCCGCCGGGGCTCCGCACGGCGCCGGGGGCAGCGAGGCAGACGAGGCCGGCGACGGTCCCGCCGCTCCCCGGGATGGGAAGCGCCCCGCGGCCGGGGCCGGGCGCTGCCCCGCGCCCTCACCCTGCTTGGCCCCGGCGACCGTTAACGGCCGCCAACGGCCGCCCCCCGCCCGCGGCAGCCCCCGCCCGGCCGTGCCCGCGGGACACGCTGTTCCCCCTCAGGATGGAGGGCACGGGAACGCGCCCGGGAGCCGCCGGCGGCGCGGGGCAGCAGCGCTGCGGGCCCCGCGGGAAGTTGCGCGCCCCGCGGGCGGCAGCGCGGCGCGGACACCTACCCGGAGAGCTTGCCAATCTTCACAAAGCTAAACACATCCATCCATGCGGCCGGCCGGCTCCGCGCGCCGCTCGCCCGCTCGCTCGCCCGCTCACTCCCGCCGCCGCGGCAGCAGCTCCATGTCGCGCTTCTGGCTGCGTCCAGCGGCAGCGGGAGCCCTCGCGCAGGCGGGAGCCGGCGGCGGAGGCTGCCTCCCCCCTCCGGCGGGGAGCGGCGCGTGCAGCTCCGCGCTCCGCCCTCCCGCCTGCCGCCGCGGCCGCTCCCCGCTCCCCGCGCTGCCCCCGCGCCGGCGGCGAGCGCAGGCCCGGCCGGCCGGGCGAGGCGGCCGCGCTCCGCGGCACCGGCGGCGGGAGGGACGCGCGGGGCGCGCGCCGGGGGCCCCTTCCTCCCTCCTGCCGCCCGCAGCGTCCCCCTCCGCGGGCGCGCTGGGGCGAGCGCCGCCCGGCGGGAGCTGCCCGAGGCGGCGCCGCGGGCCGGGCCCGGGCGCCCGTGTCTGCCCCGCGGGCCGCCCTGCGGAGGGGCGGCGGCCCCTCAGCCCAGCAGCTGCCCTCGCCCCTGCCGTGACCCGGCCTGCCTGCCCCGGGCGCGGGGAAAGCGCCGGCCGAAGCGCGAGCGGCTCCTCGGCCGTGGGCGCCCGCGGGAGCGACCAGCGCCCTGCCCTGCTGCCACCGGAGGAGGTGGCCACTGTCCCTCTCCCATCCGTTGAGGAAAGGAGCCTTCCCGGCTGCGTTTCGAGGCCGAGTCCTAGCAACAGAGCTAAAACCAAGCGCTCCTGCTGCCATGTTCGGTGGGAAGCGGTGTCAGTGACCTGTCCGAGCGAGCGCAGGGCCGCCGCGCGACACGGCACCTCGCCCTGTGCAAAGCCTCGGTGCGGGCGCTGGAGCTCAGCCCCGTCCGTAAGCATCCTCCGAGTGAGCGGGAGAGGAGCCCGGAGGAATTCAGTTTCAGCCTGGCATGTAGACACACTTCCAAGCTCTGCACTACTACGGTACAGTAATTCCCAGCATGGAGATGCACAGTCTCCCCGTTAGCGTTTTTATTTGTGTCATTATTTGCTAGGAAGATTGATCTGCTCTTTACTTCCTGCCGTTCTGTCCCTTTTGGATGTTTGCACCTAAACTCTCACTAGCCGGAAGATTTTGGAAATGGCAGTGAAGCTCAATATGGAGCCTCGCTGCCAGAAGAAAACAATGCAACCTTTATAATATTAGAACTTTTATTGATAAGGGAACAAAAAGAACAGGCAGTACGAACTCTCACTGCATCAAGTTTCAAACCATTCTTTAAAACAATGAAAAAGAATGATTGATCATCTATTTACACTGGGAGAACATTGAACAGCCAGCTGAAAACACTTGCAGGCCTACCACAGATGCAAATGCTTTGTGCATATTCTGAAATACTGTGTGAATTACGGTATGCTACAATCAAAATATATACATGGTTCTTACATGCAATTTTATTTATTGTGTAGTTATTACATATTTATTTATTGTTATAACTTTAATTGCAGATCCCATGCCTGTTACTCACATTCCTCTACTGATTGGCAAAAGTTACAAAGATAACACAGTTTCAGCTGGTTAGAAACTGCGTTATTTATAAAACTGTCATTATTTATTTATAGACGAAGGAGATAGGCCAAGAACCTACAAAGCTAACTGAGCTGATGAAATGATACACCATGTATAAAATTAGGCACATGTGCTCTGCATCAGGCAAGGTACCTATCCCTGAGTACGCAGCATCCACGGCACTAAGGTGCCACAGGGCGCAGTGGTGAGAGCCAGAGGAATGAAGGGTTCTGTAGAGTTTCTGTGCTTTCAGGGTCCTCTGGTAAAAAGGCCGGTGTGATCCTGTATTGCAGCAGCAGAGGCATTTCCCTTAGAGCGAGAGAAAAGCACAAAGTGTAGGATCTGACCAGAAGTGCTATACTCAGCTCACTGAGGAAGAAGGTTTGAGAAAAATGAGAGCAGGTGCAGGGAAACGCTAAAAGAATGTTAAAGGTAATGAAGGGTCTACCTTGTGTGAAGAGACTGGACGAGCTGAGCCCGGCAAGGCAAGGACTGAGGGGTAGCAAGACTGCTGCTTATGAATGTATCATTGTGATAAACAGCGGGTGCAGTACCCAAAATGACTGGGCTCAACAGAAAATCGTTAAAATTTGAAGCTGAACTAAAATTATTTTTTATCTCTTTTCTTGTCATTCCAAGCAGATAGATGAAGTAATGCTATGATTATAATTACTTAGATATTTTTGCTTCCCTGAGTGAAAATCACTGCAACAGTACAAGTTGTCCAGAATCATTGTGGAGATGCTGTTGGGACAGCCAGCACTCTGGAGATCCATTAATAGCAGGAGTCTTATTCCCAGATATGCTGACGTGAACAGAGAACCCAGACAAGGATACTTGCTCCAACTGTGCCAAATACTGGTAGTTTTCCGAAGCTGTGGCATGTGGGCATCACATGTGGCAGGTTTCGGGTATCAATCTCAACATTTCAATTCATGGTACTTTGGGCTGTGGTGTCACTGCAGTCAGATATAGCTCAGCTATATCCCAGCCACAGGAAAGGGATAAAACCTGTCAACTTAAAGAAAAAAGGTGGAGGACATTGTTCTATCATGCCATGAGTAAACATCATAATAATAATATATAATCATTATATACATATATATATGCATACAATAAGCACTGGTTTTAGAGCTATCATCTGTAAATTAACTTCACATTTTGGTGTTATACCTCCATTTGCCGGATACATCAACAATGTCATGGCTGAAGTCTTGCAAATACATTTATGGTTTTTAGTCACTGGTCTAGGCTGGTGTAGTTCTTCTCACTACCAAAAATAAGGGTTCCAGCCTCAGTTAGTCATCCCTTTTCCCCATGGTGGATGGGCACCTATCACTCTAGCGCTTCTCGCTCTAGAAGAAGTGACATGAATTGCCCTTTATTTTCTCTGTCAACTCCAGTCGAGGCCCTAAATGCCCACCCTTGACTAGAGGCCTGTCTTCTAGATGCCTGAATTTGGGTCAGATAAAACCCATTTGTGGGTGACAAAGGTACATGCAAAGAGTGAATGAGAATAGACAGGCCAAGACAGCAGAACAACATGTATTTAGTATCTCAGTAGCAAACAATAATTGAACGTGAAGTTCCTAAACCCAAACCAAGAGACTGACATCGATTCCTGGATTAATTATATCTTTCTTTCTTCTCTCTTTTTTTTTAAGGGTATAATTCTAAGTCTCTGTTTTCAAGGATACTTTGTTACTATGACCTTTTAATTACCTTTGCCTGAAGTAATTCGATTGTGACACTTAATACTAATGTTTTGTGTAACCATAGATACCCTTCTGCTGACCATGGGCCAGTAAAAGCCCTGCTTTTGTGCATTATGGCAGTTTCATGTATATTTTCACTTGTAGAGAGGGGAGTCTGCCTCATTTTATAACGCTTTTTTGTTCTAAAGGAAGTGACAGACATATGTAAAACATGTAGGAACGTTTCAGCATCTTAACTTATTAATAGCATGAAACAATTAAATCACTCTAAAACCTATTAATTTTTCAAACTTCTAAATTGCTTGGGTCCCAGGGAAACTGTTGTGGAGATGCTGCTGTAAATGTCTTTATAAATGAGATCAAAACTCATTTATCTCTGTGTTGCTGTGTTTTAGGATTTTTCTTTGTTCATTCTGAAGCTCCAAATGCTCAAGCAAGAATATGAGTTGGATTCTCATGGATATTGCACTGCAAAAATCTTAGCCCTGTAGCTCATCCAGTAATGTTTTTTTCACTACATTTGGGTTAGTACAAATTGATCTTAGACAATTTAAAGGAAGTCAAGTAAAATCCCGTACCAAAGATATAAAATGAAACCTCTGGAAATGATTGAAATATAGTTTCTCATTTTAATACTTTTGGAAGTCTCAGAAGTTTTCCTCTCAATTAAAAATCTCCTTTTACAATTTTTTAAGATTAGTCTTTTTATGTTTTGAATTTTTAAGAAGATATTTCAAAGTGCTCTATTTCACCTTTAGGATGCATTTTCATTCATCCGGTCAAAATCACATTTTACCTCCTGAGATAACAACTGAAGGTTCCATAATGTTTTTGGTAGTGCTTGATGATATTATTCATATCCAAATGTCATAAATGTTTAAAGGAGTGTGCTAATAAAAGTCATTTACTAATGAGATGCTAGTAGAGAGCTGGTATTGAAACCTGAAGATTCAAGGAGAGATCCCATTTTGATATTGTAGTCTGGTTCGTGATTGTTAGAGGTAGTTGTCAATGACTTGGTCACACTAGTAAGTTCTCTAGCAGTTTTCTGATGTACTTGTATTCCAAACTATTATAATCTCTTTTTTTCAGCTTTGAAGTTTCAAAATATGGATCTTTTTAGGAACTGTTTATCACTGCACTTATTATTTATGTAATATACAGCTCCATATAAAAATATTTAACAGTTACAGATTTTCTCTATGTTCACATTTATAGATTTATCAAGAAATCTCTCTGCTTTTCTTGGATCTATACACCCAGCGTCTACACATCAGTTTTGGCACTTCTATTAACCTTATGTTTTATCAGACTTTTTTTTTCTTAACTTAAGCAAACAGTTAAGCGCCAAAGGTTTCGTTTTTGCTACATAATTTAGTGAAGCAGAGGTAATATTATGTGGAAATTCAAAATTAAATCCTAAATCGTTGATAATTTAAAAAATAGCAGATAAGGTTATTTTCTTTCTTGTCATTTAGGAAAAAAATAAGTCCAGAGGATGAGTAGGTTAGTACATTTCAACATTTATAGGTCCTGAACAACAGCCTAAAAGATTGCATTACATGGAACAAAATAATCAAGGATTTCACAATTGGTGCAGCCATTTTGCCCAAGCCAGGCATACATAGTCAAAGATATAGAAGCAGGTTATTCAAAAGACAGTGAACAAAAACAACTGGTTGCTGTTAGGAGCTGAAAAGTCTTACAGCATATTAAAAATTTTGTTTTCTTATGTTGCAACACACAGACAAGACCTTATTAAGGAATAAGATCTTAGCCAAAATAAAGATACTATTATTTTCTGCTTTGGTGAATAGGACAATGCTAAAGCATTAGTTCTTTTAAGAGAATCTGGTCTTCATTAAAAAGAAGGGTTCATTTTTCTATAAGGGATAACTATGAAATATTCAAAACACAATACGGAGAGAACAGAGTTATCTTTTACTGACAAGAGACCCCACTGGAAAATGTTTAGCACATTTATCAGCTCTGTTCAAAGCATCACTTAGTCTAAAACATAACTTGAACTACAAAATCAAGCATGTGCTTAAGCACCTTTTGAATAACTATGACTACAGTGAATCAGGCTTAGAAAAGAAAATAGATGAATAAAAAAATGTTAAATGGTAATGTGCATATAAGTACTCAAACGTATGTTCAGTAAAACAAAAATTGAGGGAAGGATAAAAACTTGTCTGAAGGCAAATTCTGCAATCTGGTGGTGGTGGGGGTTTTGTTGTTATTTCAAACAAAATAGTTTGCAAAATGAAAATTTTATGGCAACATTAGAGGGGAAAAAAAAAAGGCATTTTAAAATGAATAAAATGTATAATAAAAAATACCAAAGAAGCCTGACTAAGATGATGAAGTTAGTAGTGAATTTTAAAAATCAGAGGCATATTATATTGTGTATTAAGACCTCACCAAAGCAAATAGAGGACAGAGCAGTTGTATTAGAAATTTATTGGTGGTGGAGAGTCTTTCCGTATGGTCTAGTGTTTAAAATCTTCAGAAATATTTTGTACTGCTTATTATCTGCTAGTACCAGAATACGATTTCAGTTATGGCTTGTAAATTTGTCAGCTTGTCAGTCTAACAACACGAAATACCTTTTTTCCCTGTCAGAATAGGGCATTATCATGAAACTCTAGAGACATCACAAAGCTTTTTCTTCTATGCAGATCTTTGGGGGAAAAATCTGCTACCATTTGAGCTGAAGGGTAAAAAAAAATGACTTCATAAGGGTGAGAGCAAAATAACCTACACTGAGGCAGGGGGAAATTCACAATGAATAGAAACTTCACAGACACAGTGTATGTGGCATAGTGTGTGCCAAAACCTAGTTTTCTCAGTCCATATTTAGGCACTTGCAGATAGGTGGCCTACTTGTCAGTAATGCTAAACATTCAGAAATGAAAAAGAATTTGCTAGTTACCTCTAAAAAACAAGCAGTTTATACATAACTGTTTGAGTATCTGAAGTACCATTCACCATGGACATTTGGAATTTTCAGCCTTTAATTCTAAGCAAAACGCACACCATTTTTATCCACTAAAATGTATTATTTTTCCTTTTTCCTTTTTTTTTTTTTAACCTTAATAGCAGGATTAATCTAGAGCCATGCATTATGTGAGGTCTAGAGGTCTCAGGAAGTATGAGAGTTATTCTTGGCTTAGGCGAGTTACAGTGTACTGCAGATGCTATTCCACAAGACCAGCAGGAAAACCAGCCTCTGTGAATCAGGGTTTGGTTTCAGAATGACAGGATGTATAAAAGGTGTGTACAGGCAAGTATATTATGTGGCTTGCATTAAGATTGCTATTTCTTTCCTCCAGGTGGAAGAGAAGACTGCAAGTCTGTCTTCAGAACAAAGTAGAGCAAGGTGTTACTTGTTCAGAATACTGAATAACATAAGGGAACTCAAAGCATTTCTGATTTGTCAAGTGACCACTGGTAAGAATCATTGGGGATTTTCGTTTTGTTCAGGCTGTGCTGTGCTACTGGATCAGAAGCTAAGTGCCCAAATGCTGCTTAACAGTAAATATTGGAGAAGAATTATAATAGGAATCAGATACATGGAAAGATCAATGGAAGCTTCAAAGCTTAAAGGGATGATCACATGCCATAAAGCAGACAGAATTTCCTTGGGAAATTGTGCAAGGTTTTAAAAATTCACTGCACCTGCCAAGAAGCATTCTACAACTGCAACACAATTCAGAAATTATTCATTTACCTCACTCCATAATACAAAATGCTTTTGATTAGGAGATGTTAGTGAGTAAGTGTTGTCATGCCCATCAGCAAATGACCTGTGAGCAAGGAAATATGGCGAGTAAACTGCAGATGAAGGCACTTGTGTCATGTTTTCTGCTAACCAAAATCTATTTCAAAATCATTAAGAAAGAGATTGCAAGGGTACGTATGTAACACACATACGCTCTGCTTTGGCTGCCAGTTGGACTCCAGGTGAAATGCAAGGACCTGCCCTGCCTATCTCTTTGCCCACTGCCTCACAGCTGCCTTACACTTCCCTCTCTGAGAGCTCTTGGTTAGGGAGACCAGCTGCAGAGCATTTTCCAGGGAGACCGAGCATGGGATTCTTTCTCCCTAAACATTTAAGCCTTCACCATAGCCACTGCAGCCTTGACTGTGTACGTTGATTCACGCAGGTGGACACATGCATCTTCTGGAGCCAAAAGAGCATTAGTGAGGCAACGCACTGCAGGAGAGTCATCCATCTCTGCAGATCAGCTTACAGGGTAGAGACATTTTAGAGCACAATACAAGATCACTTTCTTTGTGCTCTCTAGTAGAAGCAGTCTTTAGAATTCACTGACATTTAATCATCTGCCTCGTATCACTCCTTTTCAGAGTAGCTATTTTGGTGCTATGTGGGGGTTGCCACAGAAATGGTTGCTTAATTCTGATCTAAATTTTGTGATGTGCACCCAGGTCTTATGCTGGTAAGTGTTTTACATCTTAATGCAGTAATAAAAAGAATTCAAAAATGATTCTGTTTTATGAAAGAGCAGTGACATACTTACCAGATATCCCTAGCTCTTTCAAAAAGAAATCTAGCACCATTTGTACAAAGCTGGTGGAAAAACATTCTTACATCAATACGCGAGTTCTCGCTGCCTGCTAGCTGTTTCTCAGTTAGTCATAGGTGAATGGATTTTCAGTAGGGTCTGAGAAATCAGGACTTATTCCACATGAACCACAAGCACTGGTATTTTCAAATCACTGCGGGCCTTATAAAATGGCTGAGGTTCAGAACTATTTTGAAACTTAGCAGCCAGAAAAATATCAGTGAAACTGCCAAGAAGCTTGCTGCTTCATGCAGCAAGGAACACAGACTTAAATGAGATTTTTCCTTTTTCTTGCAGAGGAGCAGTCAGGAAGGGGGGATGGGGAAGTGAACAGCTCACTTGATTTTCCCTGAAATACACTGTGGCTGCCCTATAAGTGGTTCCAAGATGTTAGAAATGTTGTCCTATTAATGGCTTCTTCACTTTCTCTGCTGAGATCACTACAATTACATGTTTACAATATGCCAGCAGCACTTTTTTTCCCCCAGGATGACTCTTTCAGAGATAGTTTTGCACGTATCTGCATTTTCTCACTTTATTCAAATAAACACTTAACTTGAATGAGTTGATGAGATATTATACCATAAAATTAAAAGAAAGAAAAAGTCTCCCTTTTGTCTCAATATCTTTGGAAACACTAAAAATCACTTTTGCTACAAGAATTTTGTTTTTCCTCTACTCAGCACTTATAAGGCCACACCTGGAATTCTGTGTCCAGGTCTGAGCTTCACAGTCCAAGAAAGACATGGACCTGTTGGATCAAGTCCAGCAAAGGGCCACAAAGATGATCAAAGAACTGGAAGATCTCCCATTGGAAAAGAACCTGAGAAACATGGGACAGTGCAACCTGGAGAAGGGAAGAAGCAGGAGCAACATGATCACTGCTTATAAAAATTTGATGGGGGAGGCTGTGGAGTCTCTGTCCTTGGAGATATTCACAACTCAACTGGGCATGGTCTTGGGCAACCCCCTCTAGCTGCCCTGCTTGATCAGGGATGATTGGACCAAGAGATCTCGGGAGGTGTCTTCCAGCCCAAACTATTCTCTCATTCTGTGATTCTCTGATTTACCTCACTGTATTCTTTGCTTCCTGCAATAGGGAAAAGCAAATTATAACCATAGCTAGAAAAGCTGGGATCTTAGTGTACAGTATTTGATATCTTTACGGCACAGTGAAGTATCTTGATTTTTTAAGGATCTTCTAGTTCAAACTTTTTGAATATGTGATTTTTTTACTTTTTCTACTTTTGTGTAATTTTTCAAGACCTAAATAGTGGGTAAATTTTGCAGATATAATATTGTGCAGTTTGAACATGTATTTCTTAATTACTTACCACACCACAGTACATTTTAAAATTTTATCAATTTATTGTATTTTATTTTTCAAATTAACATTTTTCTAATATTTGCAAGCTACCTCATATCCTTTTCAGCCTACAGGAGAATTGATACTAACTCACAATTTTAGAATACTTTTGGTTTTTTCCATTCAAGACGCTGAATGAAAATCATCTGCTGCTGTGCCAATGAATTAAAAATATTAATCACAGAATGTGGCCAGGATACAAGCGGAAGCAGATTTCCAAATGATTATAATACTGAACCACTCCTTTTTGCATATGGAATATGTTGCTGCACTGCTGTACATAAAACGTTTTTGACATTTGGTCATCCAATTTTGCTATTTATTTGGAAAACCTCTCTTTCAAAATATGGGCCAAAGACTTAACTCACACTGTGCCAGGAATTATCCATACATTTATGACAGGATCTCAGTTTGTCCAAATCACTGAGGTGGAAGTGCCAAGGCCTCCGACTGGAACTGTATTCCTCAAAAGATGACTCTACGACCTTTCAGCTTATAAAAAAAATAAAATCTGAATATCAACTACAAATGTGAGTTATTCAAGTGAAACAAAAGAAGATACAAGCAGATTTTTTTTTAAGTTTATACAAAGTTCTTCCAAATCCAGTGTGTTTTGAAAGCTAGTCCATCATAGTGACAAATTTAATAAGTTGCTGAATGACAGCAGACTCTGCTTTGTCCTCTCCAGTCCCTCAGAAATTCTCACCTTCATCTCCAGAGCCTGCCAGGCCGCACTCTAATCCTCACTGCAGTCTTTCAATCCATGCTTGAGCTGCAGCCCCCTGCTATAATGCTCTTGCTTACTCCATCCTGCAGTCTCTTGAGCCGTCTCTTTTTGAGGACTCTCAGTAGCCCTAAGAGAAGGAGCAACATTCCTCCCCCCTGGAGACCTCTCTTTTTAAAAAGAAGACAGCATGCACTTGGAAGAAACAAATCAATCAATCTCCAACACAAGCCCCTTCTGAAACTTCAACTTAAAGTCTGCTCCAGACTGAAAAGCAAATGTCATCTGCTTAAAAGAAATATATCCTTGAGAGAGACCTGGCTTAATACTGCCTCAGAACAAAACCGTTTTGGTACAGTTTGAAAATGTGTCAAAGGATCAGGTTTTTTAAAGCATACAAAATTAAAAATATATCTGTATTTGTATCAGATCATCCACATGACAAATTATTCTGGTTATCTATCAGGCAAACTCAGCAGCGCTGGCCATCCTCCAGGGCCCATTTCTATTATGTCTCTGCTGGATGAATGACCAAATTGTCAAAAAGCCATTGCAGCATGAAGATGAATTAGAACCACAGAGTAGGGGTCAAGACCACTACTCATATCAGCTTCCTGCTTAAGCTGTTTGCCGTCTATTTGTGAAAAATGAACCCAGATTCACTTCTACCTACCTGAAAGTCACCTTACAGCAAGTTTTCTTATGGTGCCTGCAAAGTAAGCAGAGAGAAACTTTCCCTGATGGCAACTCTGCCCACCTAAGATCTAACCTATAATTAAGTGAGGTCCACGTGTCTCCATATCCCCAACAGAGGTTATGTTCCTAACTTAGGTGTGTCAGGTAGTGTCCAGACTCAGGTAAGCATGGGCCATCCAACAGTTTGACAGCCAAAGTCAATAGTAAGGGGAGACAAACAAATGACTATAGTCATCTTCTTGTAAGCTGTGTTCAGAGAAGTACTGGTTACACCAAATACAGGATCTTCCGTGCACACTCCACTGTTGTTGATCACTGTTTTGCAGTTTTGCCCTCTTTCCTCAATGCAGTTTGAGATAGCATATCCTGTCAAAGGTAATTCTGAACCTCCCGGCACTTGTTCAGCACAGCACTCTTATCTAGCTTTCTATTTGCTGTTATGCTTCTGCAAGTGTTCTGTCCCTTTGGGTCCAGCTCTCTCAGGATTGACACATTTTTCTTCACACTTTCGTTCTTTCTGTTCAACTTTAAAATAATTGAAGCTTTCTTTTCAAAGGAGACAACTGTACAATATCAATAAGACTGCAGTCTTCTCAAGTACAGACATATTTGGACAAACTGATTTGCCACACAGTTCAAATCAAAGCATCTTGCCTTACTTAAATGTAGATATAGTTTTAAATGGAAAGCAAAATATAAATGATAAATGAAAGAGGTCCTAAAGGACTCTAGCAAGTTTACTGTTATTTACATTATTACTTATGGAGCATGGAAAGACCACGCAGTCAAAAAACTGTAATGACTGTTAAGGTCTGACCTGTGCAGTTAACAATCCAGTGGTCTGATTCAAGCAGAGTATCCAATGATGGCAAATGGGAAAGGTGTACTACAGGTATAAAACCTATAACAGCAAATCTAGGCACAGACTATTATCTCAGGTTCTTTGTGTCTATGGACTGCAGTATGCACATGTTAAGGTCTTAGACATTCAGAAGTCTTGAATCAGAGCCCAAAACATGATGAGACTGTCTTTAAAAAATATTTTTTAAGTAGTGCATTCTAATTTGTTTCCCTTCGGGTCTCAAAGATGTTAGAGTCCCAGTTAATGTTTTCAAGATTTTGTCTGCAAACCTGAGGGCTGGAAGGTTATATTCAGTGGCCTCAGAGTTTTCAGGCAATCACATTTATCAAGAAATGAAGTTTGTGAGAAAATAAAACACAAGATATTGCAAGATTAAAAATAAACAAGTTGGATGCAGTAATACGTGGACTTTATATTTAAACAAATACAAAAATTTCTCAGAAGATGATTGTTATTCCCATTCTGTAGACAGGAGACAGAGTGGGTTAATCTGATGCCTGCCAGCCAATGATTCTAAATGCATATATACAAAATGGAAAGAAGTAAATAACATATTCCATCAATATCCACTATGAACTTAACTAAATCCACCTCGTGCATCTCATGCAAATTTCTGTGGACTCATTCCAGTAACAACTTAGCAAAAAAATCCAAAAATCAAAAATTCAAAACCCGTTTTATCTGAAATCTTCTCTTCATAAATAAGACACAATAAAGGAGCTTGAAAACAGAGGACTATGTCATTGTGAATGGTATATTTACTCCTATTTTCAATCCTTTTTACATTTTCAAATGAATATTTAGAGGCTTTTTCAGAAGTGAAGATTAAACTTTGTGCTTCACTCTGTGCTAGAAAATATGGCCTTGGAGTCAGACAATTTTCACTATTCTTGCGATATTTAGATGGAAGGTCTTTTCCAGATAAAGCAAGAAGAGTAGGTGCTGCAGTTAACAGAACTGGATGAGATTCTTTTTAAAAGCATTTCGTCAATCTTCTGCAATTACCACTCTGTTCTAAACATTAAAAATCTCTCATTGCAGCAGCCTGTGTTGTATATGCCACCATAAACTAGCTTCTTGGACAATTATCTTTTCATTTCTTCACATTAGCACTGAGTGTTGGTTGAAATCCTGTCCATTGAGTAGTTCTTTACAAACTAATGTTTTGCCATTTGTCTCTACAAATTAGACATCTCCTCCATAAAAGCAGTGGTAGAAGCTTAACAGGGACTAATCTCAAGCAGCTGCTAGAAATTTCATTACCGCATTCCCTTGATTTGATCTGAAAAAAAAAAAAATAGCAAAGACGCTAGTAATAGTACTGCTAATACCTCTGCTTTAAAAACAGAGGAATTGGGGCTTCCGAGATAATCAGCAGCTGATGTGCTGGATTAGGTTCCATATCTAGTATCCTGTCTCTGACAGTTCCAGCATTATTCTCCAAAGGAAATCCATAACAACAAACGAGAGTCTGCCTGTGCATGCAGAAACACAAATGCATGACTGCACACACCCAGGCAGGTCTCATCCCTCTTCTTCACCAAAGAAGAACTTAAACTCTGAAGCACAAGGCTTAATACCCATTGCAAACTATGTGTTGTCATTAACTGTAATTCTGTATAATCTTGATTTTCATCAGTTTGAAAATCATGCATGAATTCACTCATGATGTGTATTTTAATGTCAAAACTAATATTTTGAATTTATTCTAGGGACAGACAGTTTACATAAGAGTGCACATAAAGTCATATTTTCCAAGTCCCTCCCCATAAGTAAGTGGGCAGCCATACTGTTTCCTAACTGAAGCTTCTGATTAGTAAACAGGAGTAGTGATTTTGAGAGATTTATATTGGTCTAATGGAATAAACAGATAACAAAGCCATGAATGATTTTAATATTACATTCATTCCATATTCATTCCTCATATTCAGGTTACACCACTTTGCACTTTTCTCCTGAAATATCAGCTGCAAGCCTCTGCTATCCATAGCTACTGATAGATGTTTCGCAATTTTTATTTGACCAATTGATAGTGAAATTCATAAGGCTGCCAGATCAGATACAAATTCTATTATCAGCAACCTGCTAATATTTCTTCTTTTTCATTTGCAACAGATATTTCTCACTCAGACCCCAATTCTGGCCTGCTCAGTGGGAAAACTGGAAGGGAAATCTTCATTCTATTTAGATGAGAAATCACTGCATTAAGAGTCATTAGCCCAGTGGTGCAAATGCAGCTCAAAACATTCATGACCTGTTAGAGGAAAAGGAGTAATGACCAAGCTGAGCTTCACAGCATCCTACACAAAAGATTCACTGGGGCAGAAGAACAACCGATGATATTATTCTTTTGGATCTACTCTCATGGGGGAAATGGGAACGACTGGTAATTACTAACAAGCATTGAAGGCAAAGTAAGTTACAAAGATCATTCACAATAGAGATAAATATAAGCAGTACCGACAATATAGACTGAAGGCACAAACCAGTGACTGCTTTCTTCTGCAACATTTGAGAGAAATATAAAGAAAAATGTAGAGAAATCTATCTAAAGTTTTTAGAGAATTTAGAAAATTACTAATACTTTTCTGCCTCTCTCTGTAACACAGTTGCTTAGTTACAAACCACAGACCTTGGAATGACAGGGAAAGTAATATTGATACAAGTATAAACTTACAAAATATCAACAATGGCAGGTCTATAAATTGGAGTAATACAAGTTTATAGTATGTTTACTAGAACTAGAGATAAACATTTTACAGAGTTCTGCATCATGCTTGAGGTGCAGCATCATTTTCTAGTTCTAAGTTATTCGTATCAAGTCATAAGCTAATACTGTGCAGAGCTTGGAACCTGTCAGTAATAGATCTTAGTCCTCTGAAGTGGACAGAAATTGAACAATTTAAGGAAGCAATAAGAAACCGATTTTTTATATTTGTTTTATTAGTTGTGGTAGATGTCTCAGAGGTGCTGAAAATACAAGAATTATTTCAACACAGTGGAAGGGTGAAGGTCCAAAGTTAAAAAAAAAGAAGAAAAAAAAAAGTGTGCCATGATTCTGTAATTCACTTTAGGACAACAGCAATTCAGTCTATAGATTTTATGAGTTTGTATACGGTCTAAGTTAATTATCTGCTGGCTACAAAGTTCACCAACAGGAACATCTCCTGTTCTTCGTGGTCTTATTCAGAGAACCTGGTCATCAATATTTATACTTCCCAATTTTCAACTTAGCTTTAAAACACACATTCCCTGACCAATAAAAATAGCAAAAGCATTCATTAAAACTATCTATTTTCTGCAAATTGCAAAAATAAAATGAGACTTTAGAGATGAGGGGTGCAAGTCAATCTGGCTCCTGAAAAATCTAGTCTGGATTTCAAATATCACAGGTAAGTTTGTAGAGCTTATTTGTTCCAGAAGCAATGAAACTGGTAATTGCATTCGAATTTGAGGATAAAGCTATTATTAAAGCTACATGCTGCTGCAATAGAAACAAAGAAATACAAGCTTTTTTTTTATTAGTTGTTTGAGAGTTTCTCTATTCACCATTATGTCATAATTATTATTTTCATGACAGCATAATTTACTTGAAAGATTTTTTTTGTTTTGACACTATCATAAGTTGCCCATAGACTGTCATTGTGCTTTTTTAGGGTTGATATTTTTCCTATCTTCCTACTGTAAATAAAAAATACATTTACTGAAGAGTGCAGTTGCAGTAGCTGGCTTTGATAGTCATGTATCTCACTAATAACACCGAATGAAAATTCAGTCCCTATTAAAGTCTAGATTTCTAAAAATTTCTAAAGGCCCTATTAAAGTCTAGATTTCTGCAAAACGGAATGGAAAGGAAAGGAAAGGAAAGGAAAGGAAAGGAAAGGAAAGGAAAGGAAAGGAAAGGAAAGGAAAGGAAAGGAAAGGAAAGGAAAGGAAAGGAAANGGAAAGGAAAGGAAAGGAAAGGAAAGGAAAGGAAAGGAAAGGAAAGGAAAGGAAAGGAAAGGAAAGGAAAGGAAAGGAAAGGAAAGGAAAGGAAAGGGAGAAGCATGTGATAAAATATGACAATTACTTATGAAAACAATTGGAGACTTGGACATTATTATTTTTTTCTCTCTGTAACTCTAAGAACATGATATTAGTCAGATATTTCACTGCAGATTTATTTCAGATCAATATGTTTTAAAAATACTCATATATGGTACCCTTTATATTGTAGTTTAAAATTATAACTTGGAGAGAAATTTAAGCAATGTTGCAAGAAAATTGTTTTTGAATGTTTTCTATCTGTTATCCTTTTCATACTGATTGCCATATAATTAAATAAATGCCACAGAAGTATTGTAGTAAGTATGCTTTAATAGGAATAAGAGCATACTCACTACACTATTTTATTGCAAGATTGTATTTTCAATCTAGGGTTTGATGAAGTATAGTGTAGATATAGAAAAATAACTACTCTAATAATTGCTTCATTGGTTTATGCTTTGGTCAATTCCGGCATCATTTTTTATCAGGCATTTATCTCTAAAGACTTAATCTGATAATCATGTGCGTTAAGGCTCAGTTAATGAAAGGTGTCAGGCTTTATGTGAATTTGCTAATGAAAAATCTGATAAGAATGTTCAGTGTGTTAGATGTATACGACCTAAACCTTTTTTCAGCTTCAGGAACTGTACTCATCTGTGACTGTGAGATATATCTGTCTACTAGCTCCGGCCACTGAGATAGTGGCCATTTTGTGGCCATTCACAAAGTAAGGAACACTGCAGTTACAATTATGATGATTTAGCATGGTGCATTTACACATAGTCCATGCCAAAACAACAACTTTGAAATCTGGAAAATCCTAAACATGTTTTCCAGGAAACATTTATCTGTGGCCGCTAAACATCTCCTGATTCTACTGCCTTAAACTAAACAAAACAAAACAACCATACTAGGAGGTTAGGAAGCAAAGCTAACTTATTCATTTGACAAATTTAAATATCCGTAAGGCTAGTCCTTACTGATTGTTTCCCAACAGGTTGTAAAGCTTCTCAGTGTTCAAAGTTTCAGCTTTCCAAAACACTAATAATATTCTTTTTGCATTTTTTGGGCCTTTCATTAATGCTATTAACAAAAGGTATATGATATGCTTTTTTCTTCTTCCTCTCATGTTTAAATAGCGTTTCCTGTTTCTGGTTTTGTGCCCAAGGTGAAGAATGCATTGAGACATTGAATACCTTGGGGTTTTTTATGTCTTTTGTCACCAGACCCCCATTCAGCACTGGGCCCATATACACACTGTCTTTCTTGTACTGTTAATGTGCTTGTAGAATCCTTTCTTATTGCTGTTCGTATCTTCCACCATATTAAAATCCATGTGGGCTTTGGCTTTTATAACCCTACCCCCATGCTTGGATGTTGTCTCAACATTTCTTCTAGCTCACTTGACCATTTTTCCACCTCTTGTTCACTTCCTTTTTACATCTGAATTTTGCTAGGAGCAACTTGTTCATCCTTGCAGGCCTTCTGCTTTTCTTGTTTACCTTCCTGCCCCATTTTTGAGCTTGGAGGAGGTGGTCCTTGAAAATCAACTAGTTCCCTTGGATTCCCGTTTATTCTAGGGCTGTCTCCCACGGGGTTCTTCCAGACAGGCACCTGAAGAAGTCAAAGTCTTTTCTTATGAAGTCCAGGGTTGGAATCCTACTTTTCTCTTGTTCCTTTTCCTCAGGTTCCTGAGCTCCACCATCTTAGAGTGACTGCAGCTAAAACTTTCTTGATCTTTACATCTCCATCTGTTTTTCCATTCTTTGTAACTATCAGATCCAGTAGAACATCTGCCTTCATGAGCTCCCTGATAAATTATGTTTGGAAATTGTCATCAGTTCACTCCAGAAACTTCCTGGTGTTCTTGTGCCTTGCTGTGTTGTCCCTCCAGCAATATATGATGGTTCATATTCCCCACGAGGAACCACAAAAAGCAAACATGAATCTTCTTCCAGTCACGTGGAAAAGACTTCACCTACTTCTCCTTCCTTATCAGCAAACACCCACCACATCATTCATGTTAGTGTGCCCACTTAATCCTGACCCCTATCAGCTGACCCTGACCCATCCCAGGCTGAGCTCCATCCATTCCTGCTGTTCTCTCACATTCAGAGTGGCTCCCTGCCCTCACCATCCTGGCTGATCCTTCCTGAAGAGCCTGCATCCATCCGCTGCAGCACCACAGTCATGTGATCTCGTTGTGATCCCAACGAGGCCACAGCCCTGCAACTTCATGCAGATCCCTAATGCCTCCTGTTGTTTGCCATGATGTGTGAGTTGTTAATGTACGGATACTTCAGGGAGGCACCAAGTCATATTGATTTCCCAGGAAAAAAAATAGCTTTCCACAAAATCTTGTGAGGGAGAATAGAAGTATTAGGAAGAACCTGCCATACCACAGCTATTTTCTCTCTTGAGGGAATCCACTTTCTAAGTAAGCTACTATTGTTAAGTAATTTTGTTTTCTATACTCTTCACAAATTCTGCACCCAAGCTGATAAAAATACAGGTTTATCCTACTTATGGATAACAAACATCATGATCTTTAGGGTGATTTATCACAAGTCACTTACCCTGTGGATAAAGCATTAACTTGAAAAAAGAAGTCACCGTTTGTTGACTACTACTTGCAGAAGATAGTTTTGGAAGGCAACTAGATGTATCTTTTGTCCTGTTGACTCCCAGCTGATTGCCCTTGTAATTCCAGGTTAATTCAAACATAGTTTTCTCATTTTTATACTCCATATAAAGATTGCTGCCACAGAACACTTCATTAAAGGAGCAAAACTTCCCCTGAGTAGCTACATGCTGTACTACAACAATGATGCAATTCTCAAAGGTGAGCTGAACTCACAAAAATATGAAAACCACTCTCTATATCCTAAAACCAAAGGAAAAAAAAACCCCAAACAAAACAGAGAAACAGAGTTCACTGCTTTCTAACCTGAAAATAAGAATATCCCGTTATTTTAATAGCCCACACTGTTAACACCTTCTGATATTGTCCAGAAGAATAATTTTCCTTCTCTTAGCCATCCCATTCTGCATACAGGATCCTGCTGTCAAAGTAATTTTCTTTTGGGTGGCATTTGGGTTAAGAGCACCTGCTCTAGGTTTAGATTGAGAGGCAGAGAGAGGAAGGCCTCCAGCAACCCCAAAGCAGTAAATGCATATGGCAAATAAAAATCACCCCATCACTTCCCACACTTCTTTTCTTCTATACGAGTTTATGTTATTCTACAAAACTGAAAACAGTTTTCTGTTTAGAATAAGGTTATTAAAGTCATTCGAAGTTTTAATTCAAGTTTCTTTTGTTACTTGTGTTCAACCTAGCACTATTAATGCTTCATCGAAATGCAACTTTTAGTTGAATCGATATTTCTCACTAATTTTGATATCTCTGCATATACCACATGAAATATTACTTTGCTGGTAATTCCAGTCTTTGAAAAATATAAAATCTTAAAATTTATTCCACAAAGAACTTGTTTATTGAAGTAGGACTTTGTTTATAGAAGTAGGTTTATGAGTGAGATAAAAAAACTATTCATTTTTCTCCCCCTCCTCAGAAAAACATGAAGCTTGAGCAATCTATAGCAACCCCACATAACCTTGATAATAGTATTTATATTTATAAATAAGCATATGTTTATAAAACATGTTATTGTTGAGTAATATATGATCAAATCTACTACTCAGTTGCAATGTCTGCAAAGTCTGACCAGTTTTCTTGCCAAAATGACATAGAAATGAAAATAAAGTTTGTTAATTACTGGGAAGTCACTCCTGAGTGATTCCTTTCATTTTCTGTTAAAATATAAAAAAATGACCTAGCACTCCTTTTTCACCTGAAGATTTCAGATGATCTCACAACAGCACCTTTTTAAGATTAGACATTCTTAACAACATTCTAACATGCTGGATAAATCTACTCTCATGCAACTTGAGCCTGCCAAGTGTTAGATACAGATCATCTGGTGAGGATGCCTGCCTTGATCACCTGTCTTACAAGGGGATAAATTAAATTCTGGAAGGGCTCATCCCTGTTGACTATAAAAGGAATGTAAAAAGACGGGTTAAGGCTAGAGGTTTTAGTGGGGGAAGAATTATGATAGGTTAGTTTGATCTGTCTATGTCAACCTTGTTGTACTACAGTAGGATGAAAGGAAGAAATCAGAAGTATCAGGGACAATGGAGGCGTGAGTAGATCCATGTACTGGGCAATGAGTGATAATACAGGGAAAAGGCATAGAGAGAAATCTTTTCATACCAAGTGTTAGTTAGCAAGTCAATGGGTTGTGGGGAAAGAAAATTAGTACTTCCTGGAAAAGTGTAGCAATCGTAGTTCATTGGAAAAAAAAGGTGGACATAGGTAGAGAAAGGTAGACGTTGAGTAGCAATTGTCCGGACAGCCAGTATGTGGATTCTAAGTAAGGATGTTTTAATGAGATTAGTAACTCCTTGTGGGAAGGCTTGTAGGTTTTGTGGGTTTTTTTGGGTTTTTTTGGGGTTTTTTTTGTTTCTTTTTTAATTCCTGAATGTGTTCAAACTGGGAAAAAAGAAGAAAACCCAAACACTTAATAAACCTACCTGAGGATATTTCCTTAAAAAACAATCATATTTAAATAAATTATTAACTTTTACAGCTTCCATAGGCTAAACATGCGTTGGGGGGGGGGGTTTTAAGAAATTATTATGCTGTCGCTGCAGTAGCTTTAGGACTAATCTGTTTTATTTCTGGAAATAGTGTGGCCCCTCTTTTTCTTGTGACTGTGTTAGAAAAGAAGTGAGTTATTGCATAAGAGGGCTACAGGGAGTATCTGCCATCCCTGGGGGAGGCTTGGCGAGTCCCAGCATCGAGCTTGGCTGCTTATACATAAAGAGAAGGCAAACCTCAAAGGGGAGCATTATGTAGTTAATCTCATGCTGGCTTTAAAACTAACATCTCCGGCAGAAAGGGTCACAACAAAGGAGCGATGCAGAGAAATGGGTAAGGAGCATGAAATGAACGCGGTATAACTGCTCAATGCGTAATTTGAACTGACACACACAATTGTTTGGGGTAGATAGTATCTGTCTTTCTGCATACTCTACAGTAGGTTTATATTTTTGGCAAGGAGCACAGTATATAACTCCTGTTATATGAATAAATGGGAAATGTTTCTCACATTCTTTGCTCCTCTCCCTGGTAGCTCATAGCTTCACATCACTGTAAATTCTGTAAGTGCCATTTTTACCACTGTTATTCTTTGTATTTCATCTCTACTGGAAAAAAAAATGTGTATTTCTTCTTTGCATCTTGTTATCTTGGATGACAAATGATTTTCAAAAAGCTGAAATTTCATTTCAGTTTGGATAACCATCCAAATGTTTAGATGATTCTCTGAATCATGTCTGGACTACATGAGCTAGCAATCTCTGCACCTGAGCTGCAAATGTGACAAGTACCATGTTCTTCATGAATTTCCAGGCAGCCTTGCTCTCAGTTATTGTTGAATATACTACCTTGTAGTATTCTAACACCTCTAGGGGAGAAAAAGAAAACGCCTTGAAGTGTGGCCTGTTCTATAGATCACAGTTCAACTTAAATGGTCTAGCTTGAATGAAGTGCAGCTTATTGTATTCATGACTATGAAATAAGCAGGTGTTCAGTATATTTTTCTAACCAATTCACAACAAAGAGATTTTTATAACAATATATAGAAAAAAAAGTAAATGTTGCATAAAATGTAGCATAAAAGTAGCTTGATAGGTGACATTCATCTAGGTCTAAGTACAGATTTCGGTAAGTTAGGTGTCTAAACTACCCTGCCTCTTCAGCTAATAGAATAGTCTTCAGAAAACTACTCATTTGACCTGTCTTCGATGCCTATCTCAGAATGAGATGAATGGCTCTCTGGAGATCTCTGTTTCTCTCTGTTGAAAGGAATTGACAGTAACAATATTTTCAAAACACTGAAGCTGTGAAATAGAATTTCAAAAACTTTTAATCAGACAATATGGAAGAGAAGTAGAGCAATTCCTGGTATTTGCAGAGATCAAGGGCAGGAACTCTGGGAAGCAATGTTCTACTTTGCTTAGTTTTAGTATGGCCTGTTTCTTTTATGAGTTTGTTATTGGTAACACTGAAGAGAAGTGAATGCAGGTAGCAATTTGTTCCAAATTGTCCTCAGCATAACTTAGGAAAAATGATTTGTGTTCCAACCCAAACTTCACTCCTTTGTTTCCCTTTCATGTTGCTCTTTGGCCTTCAAGCAATTGTCCATGAATTCAGTGGTGATGTCTAGATGATGAAGTGTAGATCATGGTGATAAATTCTTCTTCTTCTTCTGTGTTTGCTTTTTCCTCTGCTTTTGAATGTTTCAGAATCACCTTGCTCACTGCTTGGCCTCCATCATAACTTTTTGTAACACTTTAAACAGTTGTATAGCTTCAAAGAGCTGCTATTTCAGAGATTTTTTTTTCCCAGAAGCACAAACCAGCCTCAATGATTTTCTCTCTTTTCCCTAACGTATAGTGACCTGGAGCTCAGAGTGGGCAATATATATTGCTAAACAAGTGACAGTTTTATTGTGTTATTTCACAATCCAGTAGGGCCAGAAAAATTGGTGCTATATTGTGCTGGGAACTGCTGATCCCCACCTTTTCAATCAGATATGTAACGTGGGTTGTAATGCTGAGAAGTTTTACCATACCAGCTATTATTGTAACTAAATGGCTACTTGAGGTAATTTTGGGAGACTTCATAATGTTTGTTTTTTGTAATTTGTACCTTCCATGCTGTACCTGTACAGCCAGACATATACTGCTAAGTTATCCAATGTGGCAGTCAGGAGATAAAAAGTGAATACTGAGTAGTTATTTACATACAAATTGTGCATACCATGCCATCATCTGAATTATGCTGACTTGAGTCCATCCTGCAGGGGGTAGGAGCTTTAGCATGTGCAATGGATAATTAAATTCCCAGGTTCTAAAAAATCTCTGCAACAAACTAAAAGTCAAACTGTAACAGTAGTCTGTACTGAAGAAGCAAACGAATGGAAAAAAAAGCAGGTTTTACATGTAAAGCTGAGGACAATCCAGAAAACTCCTATGTGGCACTACATCTCAGCTACAGAGGTTATTTGTTTTTCATGTTAATATGACTCTAAGCACATGTTCTCATTGCTGAGGTTCTATAGCAAGCCTGAGAGTTGAAGAACACACTTTGATGCTGGGCTCACAAGTTCACATCACAGAGGATCAAAGCCTGGTGTGAAGCAGAACTGCCACCCAAGAGCCCTGTCCATGAAACTAGGCTGGCACTCTCACTGGGCAGCTGGAGGAGGAGTATTGGCCATGGGAACGGAAAGCAGGCCTGCATCTGTCCAGCACCACAAAGTTATCACACTGTGCTTTCCAAGGCCTTGAAGGGATTTTGAATGACCACGTGTAGCCAGGGCTTCCTTCATACTGTATCCATAAACCAGCTTCATATTGATGGCTTAGTCCTGGAAAACTGGCATGATGTTGACTAAGAAAGGAAGAGAGGCCCAACTTTAATGGCTGCTGATGTTTACAGCACCTGGGAGCAGCTGGAAGGTTGCCCTCTCCTTGCCAATATAGTCTGGCTTGGCTGGTTTTATTAGCTGGTTTACAAGATCTCGACCTGGTGCAATATTGCTGCAAATGCTGGTAATGTAACACCCATATCAGAAACATTAGGAAATTTCATATTTTTGATTGATATTAATGAGCAAACTACTCAGTTGATGACACTGACAGAAATATGAAAGGCACACATACCACAGTGTGCATGGATGTCTGATCCCATGAACTTTATTTTGAAGAGCAAACAGAATGCTTGGATGGGTGATTCTTTGTTGTTTTAAGTTTGTGACATTGTCCCGGTGCTGACTTGCTTCATTTTCTCTAAGGTCAGCTGTTCTTCTGTTGCAATTCATGTTACGCATTTGTCGTCTTGTCCCATTAAAGCTGTGTGGTTTGCATAATGAGAAATCAGGGGTTTTTCTTGCAAAGTCTCTCCAGTGTTACTACACAATTAGGTCATGCAGTATATGAATAAACAAACTACTTACAAATACCCAGTTAAACCACAAAGCCAATGAGAGATGCAACTAACTAGAAGTTCTCCCATTTTAAAATAATTGTTCATGGCTCTTCATCTGGCCTTCTCTGAAAATAGTACTCTTCTTTTCTAAAAGATTTATTGTTCCAATCAGCAGGCTTCTGAAAAGGAGACACCGTTTTCCAATTCCTTTAAAAATATGTGCGAGTACCAGAGGTAAAAAAACAAGAACTGTATATAGGACTCACTGGGAAAAATTATAACTATCTAAATGAATTTAGATCTTTGGTGTTTTGTAAGAGAAAACAAAGTGAAAATACATAAATTTCATCATTTATTTTTTATCGGACAAATAAAAACTTCCTTATGATACTGAGAGCTCTCCTTTTACCGCAGAAACAATGAGAATTGCTTATCCCAATGTATAGAAAGTTTCTATTTCAAGAACTGCCAACAGCTGCTTTCATGAGCTGTGCTGGTGAATTTGAGCAGACTCGTGCTGCGGATGAGACATCCGCGAGCTGACAGCACAAAGGACATAAACCGTTGGGTGAGGTTTGTTCAAAGAGCACTGTCAAAAAGAGAAAGGAACACAAAGCAGAGAACCCTTTTGCCTTAAAGCTCTTAAAGCATGATATTCTTCACCTATATATATTTTCAACAGCAACAACATTTCTTTTTCCCCATAGATCTATAAGCATTAGAGGCTTCCTTTATAGAAAAAGAACAACCAAGATAGAGATACATGCTTCCTTATACACTCCATCTCTGAAATACGCCTGAGGTGCAATGCTAGCTCTAAGTTTAGGCAAGGCAGAGAATTCCCCAAGGCAACAAAGGACATGTAGACCTGCAGGTACTGCAAAGAGCAAAATAAAAATAAATGAATAAATAAAATAAGCCTTTAAACGGCAAGAATAGCTTCTCCCATTCTCTAGGGCTCTCCTTTGTGCTTGTTGTCCCCTTTAGTAAGATATCTGATGGCATTTTCTCCTTTGGGACATCCAGTTGCACTGACTGCCGAAGGGTCTGAGCCAGCCCCAGTGAGGACCCCTTCCAACTAGCCTAGCTTAATAAATGTAGGTAAGTCGGATGCTCCCACAGACGAGCCTCACCCCCACTGCCCCAGTGGAAGAACAAGGACTAAACGGAGCCTGATAAGCCACAGAGCTAGACAGCAGGGGTGTTGTCTAAATGTCTGGTAAGTGAGAAAGGCAGAAATGTCAAAAGACCCACCAAGATTTTCAAAAGTGGTAGTAGTTCAGGATCTTGTGCGGAACCATTGAAGTTAAATGTGGTATTTAAATATAGTTGAAACTGGATTCCTCAAAATGCAGAAAACTAAATCCTGTGGTCGGTTACTTTTGAAATATTTGGCTCTTATCAGTGAGTCTGGTGAGAGAAATTAACTGTACTTTGAAAATATTCTAATGAAGATTTCAGGAGGGGAAAAAAGGTTAAATAATAAAAAAGATGACTGTGCTTTTATGGTCTCAAGAGCAGGTGTTCTGTTATGAAGCAGTGTATCTTTACTTGCTGGACACAGGATGGGTGACTTTATAAAGCTGTGCCTTTGAAGTATCCTCAAAGCCTTACTTGCTAAGGTTGTGAGTTAAAAAACACAGCACAATAGCTACACTTTTGGGCTACTACACGGTTTCTTGTGGTGATTTGATTTTTAGAAAAAAATGGATATAGAGAATAACAGCAAAACCTAAAATTAACGGGTAATTCTCCAAGGTACTGCTGCACTTCCCTTTCAGGACCCTTCAGCAGGAGCAATATGTTTTTATGATTTCTAGCGAAGTGTTGTGTCTGAGGAAAAAGGTTTTATTGTGTGTTAGATACAGGATTCCAAAGCAGGAACTTATACAAATATATATATATGTGTGTGTGTGTATGTTGGTATTTATGGGTATACTGTGGCTCTCTGTATAAAACTCTCTACAGGCTCATTCCTTTATAATTCAAAGTGTTGGTAACCTCAGTCAGTCCCAAAGTTGTCCCAAACAGTAATTATTACCTGTATCTGTGGTGTCTGGAGCCAAGCTCAGGAAGTGGCAGGAGATAAACTTCAGGCATGCCCAGAAAAATTCTTTCTGGCCCACAGTGGGGAGCTGAATTTCTATGTATCTGCCTTCCCCCCTCCATGGAAACTGCTGCTGGGCATTGCAAAAACTTTTAGAGAAGCCTGTTCAGGTGCTTCATAAGCAAACAAGTTCTCAAGTGCCAAAAATGTGAAATTTTGATCTACTTTTTTTCCTAAGTGAACAAATTCAGGTTGTTCTTAGACACAAGAATGTGAAGAGAAAAATATATATATAAAAAAAAAAAGAGAATGACAGCGAAGAAAAACCCTGCCTTAGCTGTGCAGGGGCAGTTATCTCTCTTTACAGGCAAGAATTTTAACAGAATGATTTGCCTGAGGATCAGCAGCGAGTTTGTGGGAACATGATATCTCTGAATACCCGAGTTGCAAGATTATCATTCACCAATGTCAGTTATCATTTTAATACAGAAAGGTATCTAATGTTTTAAGTTACACAACTAATTCATATTAATATGAAAAGGAACTAACTTTTAACTAAAAAAAATGCGTCAATACCAAATGTTTCAAAGACATGTTTGCAGTGAGTGAACTATCTTCATATCTAGAAAGACTGCTTCTCTGCAGATAAATTCTTTGTATAAATTAAATTCATATGCCAAAGCATCCAGTACTGTGGCAATACTTTCTGTATCTTATCTCTGTTAAAATGCATCAACAAAACCCAAATTCCAGTAAATGCCTCCACTTGCAAACCAAAATTCTGTTCAGAGTTATCTGATCAGGCAGGGGTCAAATCCTTGGAGAAGCTGAGCAGCTGAGGCTCTTATGGCTGCAATACTTATCACCACCTGACTTGGGAGCCCGGGAAAAGTTTACACAGTAAATGATCTAATCACCTACCGGGGCTCAGAACTACCGCAAGTTAATAACAGTACTGCAGCCGTTGCTGCAAAATATTACACGATAAAACAAAATAAATGGAAATAATATTTCATGAGTGCCAATAATTTAGATTTAAAGGGTAATCTATAGATATTGCAACTCTTAACAGATTGCCAAAATACTGTCTGGAGACTGCTATTGCAAACATAGTACATTTTATTATCATTTTGAAGGCGAGAAAATTGAGGAATAAATTAAGGAGCTAAAATGGGAAAAAACAAACATTTACAGATTGGATCTAAACACATGGAAGTGTGAAGCGAACTCCTCCTTTTGAAAGGATTCTATTAATGTTTAATTAGCTGAGTTGCAAACTCGAGTTTGCTCCCCAGTGTCCTCTCTTATCCAGAGGCAGCACACATTCCTGCATCGGTGGAAATGCAGGGTTTTGTTGCTGCTTAGCAGCAGCTCATAAGCGGCGTTTTTCATTCATTGATCTCAAGGCACTTCTTCAAGTTATTATTATAATTATCCCCATTTAAGACAAGGGAGAGGCGTCTTGCTTAAGGTTACCAAGGAAATCAAGTTCACCATCTGTATGCTGAAGCATTTGCAAGGCCACATTGTCCATATTTCTGGAGATGCAGGGGTGCCAGACCTTTTGAACAATACTTTTTTTTTCTTATATTAAATGCTTGGCATTAGGAGGCTCGAATCTCATCTTAGGCTCTCACACTAAATATTGCCTGGGATATTTATGTTTTTCTTTCCACCACTGCAAATACAAAGACAGAACACTGCCTTGTATAAGGAAGGACTACACCACCCGTATTTGCAGTAACTTGCAATTAGTCTTGTTCCACAGTGCTGTCATGTTTTAATGACCCTGTCTCAGGTCTAGTCCTCCTCCAGTAAATTCTTGTTCTTGAATGTCCATCTTCTCCTACTCCCAAATGCTGCAGTTCATCTCTTTAAAATTATTTATTTCTGAGGAAGCCTATGAGAGACTTTCTGTTCTTCAGAAAGTATGTGTAACTTCAGTGCTGTGATTCGAATATAAGCAGACCTATTCTAATATATTATTACCTCATATATTGCATTCTATTTTTTACTGTATTAACGTACAGTCTGGAGCACAGAGTTATTGAAGAGAATTATATTGACCAAGTTAAATTCTTTATGAATATTTTATGCACTAAAACATATGTCCATACTACATTCTACATTGGCGCAGCTCTGATATCCATTTATTTACCAGTCTCATCTCTATAACAAACAGTGCCTGAAACCATGGCCTAAGTTTTAGTAGATCAGTAGGATCTAGGACAGCTAATTTTAAGTGTGAGGTCAAATAAAGGATACTTAATTGTTAGAAAACTCATTTACAATATTTTTAAAAGGAAGTTCTTTCAATGAGCTAGTTAGAGTTCTTTAAAATTCAGTTTTATGTCCACAGATATGAACTTCACTTCTGTTTTTTTTTTTTTACACACACAGGTATTAGTGCAGCTATACCTGGATAGTTAGCTGTGTCTAAAATGTAAAAAAATGTAAATAAAATGCATGTAAAGTTTGATATGATGCTCAAAGAAGGCTCAATCTATCAGAAAACTGGAAAAAATGTGCTAGCATGGAAAACAATACAAGAGCAAATCAAATCTATACTATCCATAAGGGGGAATGTAAATTAAAAAATAGAAGTAAACTTTTCTAAATGTGAATTATATAATCTTTTTGAGTCACACTTTGACTGTTTTATTAAGTAGAGTTTGTTAGTAAATATTTTCCTATGTGGGAATGAAATTAATCAGAAAACTCACAGGAACTAATTCATCATTCTTTTTGGAATTCTAGTGGCCATACTTGGTGGTATTTTGTGTAAAGCAAAATCTTATTTTAGATGTTTGTGTGCAGTGCTCACACAGTTCTACCCCAATATTATTTTAAGTATAGAAATTCACTGCAGTGTCTCAGATGTTGAGGGTTTTCAGTGATAACTTCTGATTCAGTGGAGCATAATAATCTCAATAATAACACTTTACAAACAATAATTCAAAAGGATCAAAGCAGTAAGTTTCCTGCCAATTTAGAAATATTGTCTGAACCTGCATAAATGCTAAAATACATGAATTCAGTTGCTTAATTCATGAACAACCCTAACTCCTTCTGTAGTGCGTGAGTGAAATACAGAGATTGCATACTCAGCATGGCAGAATAGTTCTGTGTTTCATCACAACAAAACTAGAATACGTTAAAAAATATTAACCTTCCTCTGTCTTTCCAGCTAGAGGCACTATGGAATACTAAACGCTGTTGGCCATTAAAACCATTTGACTTACACTGTTTTTCATTTACAAAAGTTCTGGCTCAGTACCCTCAGAGTGCCCCGTGTTTTCTGGTGGATTACACTATATATTATGCTGTATACGAAATGGTCTTAAAGGCTTAACCAGAGAACAGAACAAAATATGACCTTGGAAGTCAATTTTGTGAGCGAGTTGAACCAGCCCCACCTCTGCTGTGTTGCACTGCCTAGATCGTGTGTTTTCAAGCTGCAGTCACGGCGAGTGAAGCCTTCACCCTAAGGGTCTGGCAGATCAGAGCAGGAGCACCTGTGCTTGACCTGAGCCCTGTGCTTCGAGTTCATGCGCTATGAAGTTAAGTCTAGGCTTCAGTACTTCACTGGACAGAAATGATTTTAACAAGGTATTTACGATAACAGCACGCTTTGTAATATTCAGATCAGCGACTGGATTCAATCTTCCATTTATATTTACCTAAATAAATGGGAACATTTTACTTTGATCAGAAGCACGTAATGAGTATAAATGTAGCCATTCAGAAAATAGCTTTGTAAGAAATCTTCCCTTTAGAAAGACACAACCTAGTATAGCCTAGAAAACTGCTTTTTGTTCATGCCAACATTTTAACTCATAATGACCTGAAGAGCGAAAAATAAAAATAAACTCATCTGGCAACTACAATTTCATTAGCAGCAGCTTCCCAAAGATAGGCTACAATATTTATCAACTGGCATAGTGTTATCTGGGAAAGTGCATTCTGGACATCACTAAGTCACCTAGATCAAAATACCAATATTGTAGCTGCCCTTAAACAAGCAGCCATTGACAAATTCCCAAAGTGCACCCTGAAGCTTAGATGCTGGGGATAGTACAAATTAAATGCTCCAGCAAAAGTAAATGTAATGGTGTTTTCAGAATGAAATCTTGCTTTCCTTTTAGTTACAATACCTGGCAGAAACAGCCTGGGGAAAAAAAAAGAAATCATTGTAGTATAGCACATTGCATTAACATCAAAGCAGAGAGCTCGAGATCCATCCAGAAAGGTTATAAAAACGCGCGATTAAAGAGAATCATCAGAGGACAGAAGATGTAAAGGTCAGATATTTCCAGTTATTGACTGATTGGCCGGGTCAATGACAGTGATCATTAACTGCCAAGAAGCGCCCTTCCTGTCAGCCTCTGTTACATAAAAATGAAATACAAAGAAACATAGATCAAAAGCTCTCAGCTGATCGCATGTGGAAGCCAGTATCCAAAATGCTGCAGCATTTACCATGCTAAGCATGGTACTAATGTGCACGTGCGCTCTCGCTCTCTCACACCCTCTACCCTCTTTTTCTCATAAACATGCATGTGTGTGTGCATATATATATATATATATGTATTTTACATATATCTTTTGGACTACCCTAAACCTGAGAATGTGCCACCAAATGGCTCATGGCTATTACTGTGGAAGGTGAGAAAAAATCTCAGAGATTAATCAAATGGTTAATTTTGTGTTAATCAATAACTGAGGAGACGTAAAAATTTTAAAAGCAAGGGCAAAAGGTATAACTGGATATGGTGACTTTTGTACAGAAGAGAGGAACTGCTGGGAAATGGAAAAACAAGCAATTATAAAAACAAAAAAGGATTAAGGAGATATTTTTTCCTGCTGGGTACAAGCACCTGGATGGCAGAAAGCCTAGAATTGGATTACCTTTGAATTTTCTAAATTGTTCTCACAAGAGGAATTTTTTTGACCCATATGAACAAGAGAGAAAGCTTCTTAAAGACAGGAGAAATTAATTTATACGAGGCCTCCCCTTCCATATGGATGCTCAGGGATACACCGACTGCTCAGTATTGTATAGCTTTTTAAGGTCTGACTAGGTCAATAAAGTATAGAGCCAAATTTCATGACCTTCTTAAGGAAGAAAATGGCATGTCTTTGAAAGGAAAACATTTCTTCCTAATCTTTTACACTGTCCTTTAAAAGAAATCTTAACCATTTAGAAATGGTAAATGTGATGTAGAAACTTCCAAAATTGCATGTGACCTTTTTCTCCCTGCTGATACTGCTTCTATTACACAGAGAAGAATATGGTTTTCTTGGTACTGTTTGTATTTTTCCAGTCCAATGTTGTATTTGACTCTTTAAATATCTTTCCTGTGTGGGTAAAATATTTGGCGAAAAACACCAGTTAAAATGACATGTAATCACTATCGCAAAAAAAATAGGATTTTTTTTTCTCTTATGGGAAGATAAAGGGCTGACAGTTGATGATTTTTTTCCTGAGTCAGTATAGGTTGGGATGTTGAGCATTTTCCTGGAGAGAGTCAATGTATCCCTCCACTTGTGTCCTTCCCTACACTACTGATTCTGGTTGGAAAAGGTTGGAACTAGATGGACACTAGCAAATCCCTTCCATTTTTTACAAAGTTTGTTAACATCCATTAAGCTGTGCTGTTTCAGATTTAACATGCTAACATTAACAAAATATTAATAAAATTTTTTTAGTAAAACAAACAAAAACAATCTAATTTGAAACACAAATGCATTGTCAAATGCAGCCCATCCTCCCTGCCCCATATCACAAAGACTGATCCAAGCAAGATCCAAGACTGATCCAAGGGATGCAAGCTGTGCACCCCTGCTCTCTTTGCTAAAGTGTATTTGTGAAAATGAAGGTACTCAGAAGCAACTGCACCTCCTGTAAGCGGCCCTTGTGGTAGCGCTACAAAAGAACTGTTTCAGCTTCTAGCCTGGCGATTCCTAGCCTGCGGTCCCTGCCTCCTCCCTGATCCCACCGTGCATCTAAATAAACCTGGCAGGAAAGCAACAGCTGGACCCCGCAGAAATGTTCAGAGCAAGAAGGTTGCTCAACAGCTTGTGCTATGCCAGCCAAGCCGCGAATGAAATCCAAAACCAAGCAGGGGCAACTTGCCTTCCGAGTACACCGCTGTAACCCACAGCCCTTAGGTAACAGAACGTTATTTAAATGGATTAGTAGTATATAACATGCTTTGATTTTGGAGGGAAGATTTTTAATTAGCATTTCAGTGGGAGCCTGATCTTTGCTTAGACAGGAGAGGCCTGTCCTGTGGCTCCAGAATGCTACCCAGGCTTTACCTGGAGGAGCAGATCAGGAATCATTAGCTCCTGGGACTGTCCATCTGGAAAAACAAGGTGTCCGTATGGATACTACGGGCGCAGGGGGCAACTGCTGTGTTAGAGAAACTGCAAGCAGGCTCGCTGCTGAGAAAGACATGGCTAGCCTTCATGTTGATAAATGAAAGGCTCCTTCCAATGAAAAGAGGGTTTTTCTCTTTTTCTTTTTTTTTTTCCCAGATAAGCATATTCTGTAAAGGTTTAAATATTTAAATGAAATTGCTTCCCCCCACCTTATTCTCTATCAACAGCAATTAGATTTCCTGGCAGGAATACAAATGATAAATATAAATTGTGTGTTGCATGGTATTTATAGAAAATGAATTTTAAATTTTGCATTCACAGAAGAAAAGCCCCTCTCAAGAGTCACTCATATCCTTTCAGAAATAAGAAACCACATCTCGTGACCGGTGTCGCTTGATTTTTATAAAGTGCTGGCAATACAGAGGCAGCAAGTGAGTAGCAGATAAAAATACGGCTGATTTTCTACTAACGACTAATATTAAATATTATTATCTCTGCTCATAAACAGAAGGAAGAAAATAATTAAGCATGTTTGTTATGAAATGGATTCTAACAATTCTTTGCTTTAAAAGAAAAGCACCTTCCAAGGCCTTTGAAGACGCGAGTACCTATGCTCTAGCTAACAACATATACCTCCACATCCCCTATGTCACAATGCATACCATGCAACCCATAATTTCATGCAAATAATTCACAATTTAATCAGAAGTTGAGAAAAATACTTGATATGCAGTATACTGATAGCAAGAAATATTGCAGCACATTTACTGCAAGGGGAAAAAAAGGACTGTAACATGAACCAATAATTTCTCCATTTAATCCAGGAATAAAGATAAAAGAAGAGAAAAATACAGTTAACAATCTTCCTGAGGGTGTCTGAGTGAAGAAAGTGCTGACCTGTGAATCAGAACTGAATAGACAGAAACATTAACTCCTTTCAGGAGGATGTTTGACTTACAGAGATCAGATATTGTAATAGCACAGAGCTCTGGCTACATGCCTATGCTGTTCAACATGCAAAATAATATTTTCTTTTCTCAGCAGCCCCGCAGTAAAAACACTACAAAATCCCAGAGATATAGGCAAAAGCCTTTCAAGATGCCCGCTGATTCTGTTGTCAAACAGGAGAAAGGCTAGACGGCTGGTTTGCAGAGCTGCTGACAGGAACCCCCAATTCCAGACTTGCAGCCAGTGGATGCACTGGAATCAATACCTTTGAAAACTGGGTTCACAGGGACACACTGTGAAAGCTTACTGATGACCCTCTTTTAAAAGAACGGTGTCAGACCCTCTTTTAAAAGAACGGCTACATGTTGTTGTCTTGAAGCGGAGCATGAGTATGTGTACACAGCGGATGGAAGAGCAGAGTTACCCTCACTTGCTCAGGGGGTGCTCCAGCTTGTCACGCCAAAGAGCAGTGGGTACCAGCTGACACTGAGCTTCACTCTGCTGCATCCAGACCCTTCCAAGCATGAACTACCCCATGAAGGGCAAGCTTTAGTATTGAGATTTTTAATGCAAACTGAAAAAAGAAAAGTACAGGGATTTTTTTTTTCCCTCAAGTCTTTTAGAAAATCCAGCTAAGCTTTGGTTATTTAAACACTTCCTGCAAGACCACTGAAAAGCTGTGTTTCGTGAATCTACTAATCTGAAAGTCCAACAAATCAGTAGCCATAATCAGAGTGAAAGGAAAAATATCTTTCTGTTTTACCAACTTTACCAAGACCAAAGCTGCCACTACCTCCTCTGCTGCTATGAGGTATTTGGTACTAAGGTAGAAGGAAGGATACCAAAGTGGAAAGATTATGCCAGAAAGTGATATTGCCTGTAACCATGTACTTAAATCACCACTGCGGTCTTTCCCTCTCATAATGCAATTGCCTGTGGGTCTCTTGATTTCAATAGCACAATTAAGTATTATTTGGGTTACATTTAAATAACATTTAGTAGTTCTCAGAGGCACATAAACTGATTTTTACCACAAGCTACTTCTAGAATACCCACACTCCACTGTGCTATCAACATCATCACAGCCATCCATGTTGGAAGGGACCTCAAGAGGTCTCACTCAACCCCATGCTCAAAGCAGGGCCAGCACTGAAATGTTTCTTGTATCATTATAGAACATTTCATAGGTGTCCTTCCTCACAGGCTGTCAGTTTTTACCTTTTTTGACACTGAAAAGTAGTACTTGCCACTATGATTTATCTGACTTTCAGTTGTAGTTCACAGCTGTAGTTCAAAGACTGCCAGTGTGTTCCTGTCCAAGAGCTCAGTGGCCTATGTCTACTGTCGCTCAGACAAGTCATTGGGCTAATGTGAGAGGATAATTGTGAGCATTTACAATGTTTTATTTATTTGAACTGCTAACTGAAGAAAAAATTACACAATCTGAATTTTTTTTCAGTAGATAAAAAAGACAAAAGACGTAACATAATTCTCAGATATTGATTATTTTTCTTTTCACACTGCACTTTTTCAGCAATTTTTTTCAGAGTTGGTTAAAAAAAAATCTTATTTATTTATCTTCTAAGACTCTTTACTGTAGTGTGTAAAAATTTCAGGGAGTGTCCAGTGTCAGTGTTTATTCAACGATGTGAACATAGAGGAAAAGGGAAAATGGCAGAGGTCAGAGTATTAGGGCAGCCACCACAAATTGATTATAGGTCTCGAAAGAGTGTCAATACTGAGAGCTTGTGGCATTGCACTCTGAAAGTACCAGAACAAAATCAATTAAAGTCAGAATGTTTCCCTGCCAGTGAACACAACAAAATTATTTACAAGTGGCTTATTTAAATCTAGCCAGAAGTCAGCTATTTTGGGGCCCTATTGAGCAGAAAAGATCTCCAGTCAGTTGAGGAAGGTTATGGATCCGGTTACATCACCCAGATCATCTCTTTGACAGAGCGTTGGTAATACTTGTCCTACCATGCCTCTCTTTCAACGTGTATAGCTTTTGACAGTGTTTTTTACTGGCAGTTTTCACTGGCCTTGTCTACAGCTTATCCTACCCTGGCATAACCTTCCACAAAATGATGACGAGTACCGTGTAAAAATAGAGAGCATAGCGCATCTTCTCTAGCAGCAAAAAAAGCCACTAAGACCATTATTTTGGAAATCCTCATGTAACTTAGAGCTAGAAACTGCTTTAAACATCGCCCACACTGCAGTCATAGATTTCCTGCTAGGCACCTCTCCATAATCTCAATGCAACCTACTGCAAAGGCTGGCAAGCTAATAGCTGATCTGGCTCAAAGCCAGCCTGATTTTGCCTGTCCCTTTTAAAAGTCCAGGGCATCTCTACATTAGCAAGTAGCACATCATAACTGGAGTGGATCTATAGAGTCAAAAAGAGGGTGCAGAACTGTCGATGGCTACACGTTTTAAGGGTTCTGCTTAGGACTAGCTCTGATTTGGGCCCTCCACAGAATGTCCGATAGCAGTTAGTATGTCCTGAGTGCCCCCTAGACCACATCTTCTGATTTCATCTGAGGGGAATTTAGTGTGTGTGCTCCGGGACCACTTAGTACTGAGAACCAGAGCACAATAAATGGGACAGGCTGTTTGCTTTACAAATACAGCCTGATCTGAACTAAAATGATAACATAAGCACATCTTGGGATGTATTGGGAGTGATGTTAGTCCAAGGAAGTAATTTGCATAGGAAGACATTCTGATTTTAAAGTTAATAAAAGCACTATTTACCACTTACACTGTCTGTACAGGGTTAAAGCCAACTATTACTACTCGTGAATTTTTTCTTTTCTTAGTGCTTTCCTCTTACACAGTTAAATTTCCCAGAGATGCAAAAAATCTACCTTTCAGTAATTCAGAAGTTTAAAAATGAGCAATATACATCACTGATTCTGAAATCTTTTGACATTGTGAGCCTCTTCTGTCACACTTTGATACTAACTGGCTCCTAAAGCATATTCAGCTCAGCCCATCCCTGTCAGAGTTTGTCATCTTCCAAGCCTGTCCATTGACAGATCCCTGTTCTTCATGGATTAGGAGTGTTCTTCTGGGGAGGACGCTGAGGAGGGGAGATTTTTATTGCTGCCATGGAAGCCAGAAGGGCTATTTTCATAAAAGTTGGCTTCTCTGTTTAAACTCCTGCAAGCTTACTTCACAGCCAGCCTGAAGAGCCTGTTAGAAACAGCATCAGGAAATCACCCCAGTGTACACACATGACCCTCATTTACTGCTTATCCGTTGAGAGAAAGACAATGGGATGTATTGCTTCTTTTTTTTATTATTTTTTTTTTTTCCCTCTTGACTCCATGCAACTAGGCAAAATTATTTATAAAGATAAATGTTTTTCAGGGAGATGAAGACTCAAGCAACATCTGCCTAATCGAGCTTTCTGGGTGGCCTGTTCACAAGCAGTTAGGGATCTTTATTAGTGACTTCCAGGGGAATAGCTCGGTGTTATGGAAAAATCTCAGCCTATCGCTCCAGTGACTGAATACTGATTCTGCCACAAGTAATCCAAGGACTTGATGCCTATACAAGAGGCCTCACTGAATTCACTGTGTAGCAGTTTCTTATCCCTGGCACTCCTCATCCAGATAATCAAAGAGATTATAATGATTTTTTTCTGAATAATTTATTTCCTTTTAAGCTTCCAAATTCCTCATCAGTACTAGTTATGCTTGTGCAAGACTTGCCAGCTTTCTTCATGTTTTAAAGGGAACATGCATAATAGAGAACTCTCTCTTACTCATGGCTCTATTGTAGAGCCTGCGCAACCACTGCCCACTCATTCCAAGCAGCTTTTGTTCTGAGGTAATTTACTAAAAGAATTACGCTTAAAAAAGGAAAAAAAAAAATAATGAGCACTTCTCAGCCTGCTGAGCATAACACTGGGGCGCATGGACTCCAGTGACTGTGCCCATTGTACACAGCCTTTGAGGTTCGGGTGCCTTCATCCCGTACTGCAAGAGCATGATTTTGCAAAAACTCATACTCCAACTCCACGGGAATCTAGAGGTGCCGGTAATAAGACCATCCTATCTTTCCATCAATTTATTTGGAAAATTTTCCCATGGATTCAGTTGCCACGTCCCATCAAACTGACAGAAGTTACCTTCACATAGCAGCAGACCTGTCTCACAGGTAAAGTATCTTCTTTAGCACACCGAGGACACCAGACATGTCCCCTGCACATGTGGAGTTGAAATTGCCTTCTTCTACTGCTCCTGGAAAAGTGCTGGTTTAGGTTCCTCATGCGCTGCCTAACCAGGCTGGATTTTTTTGTTTGTTTTGTTTTCTGAATAGAAAAGCAGCATTAAGGAACTGTGGATGAACAGACACTTGTATTTACTCTCCTTGTTAATCCCGCTCAGTCAGCAGGTTCATCTGTAGACTCCAGAAGGGGAAAAATCACCCCATAGTAGTGACCAATCTGCTTTTTGCAGGGAAAGATAGAAGATGGATTTCAACAAAGACACTATGCAGAAATATAGCATTTTTTTTAAATGTATTGCAGAATATGCAAGTCTTTTCACTGGAAACCTGCCAAGAGACGTTCCCTATTCAAAATGATTTCTAGCACAGATTTAAAACTTGCCTTGATAATAAAGATGACAATGAGCAATTAAAAGGAAACATTGTAGAAGGAAAAAAAGCTAAGAACTTATAATCATATGTTTAGTGAAAATATACAAATATCTTTGGGCTCTGCATATTTTACCTAATTTATGGAAGACTAAACTGAGTTAAAAAAAGTTAAATAATTTACAACAACATTACTGAAAGACTCAAGAGAAGTCTGTGTCAGTGGCAGTCCAGCTTCACAGGGAAAGAAACTTGTATTCAAACAGAAGGGAACTGGCTGAGTAAGGAGCTTTACACTGTTGCAGATTTGTTGAAGATTTGATCAGGACTGTGTAAATGCTAAACTTTCTTCCCACTACTACTCAGTAAGTTTCAGTTTTATACCCTTTTTTGAGGTGCAAATCATAGGCTCAAAAATAAAAATGCCTAATTAATTCACACACGACTAAACAGACCTGTGGCACAATGGAAGCAGACTCCAGACATTCTGAATCTCAGTCTTCCTGAGCTTTGGACAGCCTCTTTTTATGTATAAATGTAGTGAGGTGCACTTTACACAAACATTTCCTATGCAGTGACCCAACATGTACAGAATACAACAAAATCTTGAATATTCTAAGCTTATTCTATAAGTACAGACAAGACCCACGTGTAACAGGAAATTAGATTCACAACTTTCAGGATCTTACAAATGCATTTATAAATATCTACTTGCAAAAATAGCTAAGGGCCATACTTCTTAGAGGATCAGCATTCCTAGCAGAAAGAATATGTCCAACAGCTTTCCTTACTTTCTGAACTTCACTGCAGTGCTGTGGCATTTCCAATTACTTATCTAGGATGCCCATGTTACCGTTTTGTTGAAAAGCTACTTTAGTTAGTTTAATTCAAAGATCAAACTATTTTTAATATTCAGCTAGGTCATTTCAAAACATGTCTTATCATGAAGCATACAGAAGTATTTTAAACCATACTGCCCTTGCAACGTATGCATATATTTAAATATTTATATTCACTTTATCTTAACATATATTTATATGAGCTTACTCACTGAATCACGGTGAAGATTCCCAATGGATTATCATAAAGATCCATTGTACTTAAAGCAGATTGAAGTAGTCAGCAAAGAGAACTGCTCCTGGGACTCAGCAGTCTTGGTCTGGGAGTTTCTGCCTCTTCTCTTTCTCTTCCTGCTTGCTTTACCTGTATACGACCTTCCTCTTTAAGTCTTTTTTGTTTTTACCCTCTTCAGCTCTCTCTCTCAACGCATCTATTACACTGCTAATGTTGCTGTTGGTTAAGAGCTAACATTAGCACTGCCCAGTGGCAAGGGAAGCCAGGACAGGGGGTTCTGCTACAGTGACGTTCCCACACGCCATTGAATGTCAATACATGGGACATGGAGAATCAATATGGAAATTACAGCCCCATGCTCTGGCCTATAATGATTTAATGACAATTTTAAAAACTACTTCATAGCTTTACCTTGAAACAAGCCTTGAGATTACCCTTAACAAACATAAACAGTAATTTTATGCAACACATTGTAATATAAAGCAAATGTTATTTCCTTGTGTTTTCAACCTCATGTTAATGATGTGTCAATGTTTTCTGTTGCAATGAGGGAAAGGCAGTTTTGCTTCGTTTTCCTTGCTTTTGCTGGGTTAGTATTCATATCATCGAACACAACCTTGGGTTTATACTGAATTTTTTTTTTCAATATGACTGAACCTCACTAGGTTACCAAAGATATTTGTAGGATCATTTTCAGTGTCTCGGTTTTCCTCTATTCTACTGGAGACCTCTGATTTACGGAAGAGGATGCCTCCAGTTTCTGAAAAGCAAGTTTCCTTAAAGATTTTAGGCATCTAGAACTCTAAGCACCTTACAAACACTTTTGAAAAGCCTAAATGTAAAACCACAACTTTTATTTACCAATCATCTACCCTGCATTTAAATACAAGTGTGATAAAACTAATGCTGCTGTTAGACTAACAAGATATTCCCCAGTGATCCTGCTCACACACACACACACAAATCAGCTGAATAACTCTGATGACAAATGAGAGTGTCAGTTGGGGAACTCCCACTCCTTCCTCCCTGCAGCCCTCAGATGTCCCCACTCCATTATCTGAGGCAGTTGGGTTGTGCCTGTGAGCAGCAGCATAGCACTGAGCACTGGCTGCTACAAGGTACAGGGAACATGGTGACGTGAGGCTCTCATTACCTCTTACCCCTCAAATGAATAGAGAAACAGGATCGGCTCTCTCCAAGTATATGAAGAGAAGCAAGATGATGTGAAAAAATGATGGAGCTGTTCATTGACCTGAGCGGTATGGGTTTTGGACAGAAAAGGCAGCCATCATAGGAATGGATTGCAGAAAGCAGTTACTTAACATCACCCAGTTTGATCAAACTAGACCCCATCAGCTGTCTCACAGCTCTCACTCTTACCTGAGCAGACTACAAAAATGTTCAGTCTCTCCCAACAAGAGCAAAAATTCCTGTAGGATGAAAGTGCAGACAGTTGTATTGCTAAAACTTAAAATTGCTAAGGATTATGCTTAGGAAGGATCACTTCAGCAAAACTCTTATGAACAGACCAATGAAATTGCATTGCAGACCCCAAGAAGCCTAAGACATCAGAAGAGAGAAGGGAGAGCAGAGGTTGCAATGGATGGAGAACGCATCTAGAAAATCCATCGCAAGTTATAGAGGCTTACTGCAAATGCAAAGTTGTCAGTCTGCTGGGTTATTATTGTATTGCTGGACCAAGATTTTCACAAAGTGGAAAAAAGAAATGGAGATTATTCTGAATTTTTCCTTTAAAAAGTGTCAAACTGAGCCCAGTGTTAATGCTCAAGACAGAGGCTGAGCACGTACCTGCATGAGCCTTGCCGAAATGTCACCGTCTGCAGGGCCCATTACACACTAACAGGATGGTTTGGCCTATTCACAAATTTATGTTTCGGCCTTTCTCTTGGGATCACAAGAGAGGTGAATATCTCCACTTGTGTAAAGAGCAGATGGGATTTTTTTCCTAAGCTAAGTTTGACGAAGCAGCCTATCACCATTTTAATTGCTTTCTTCACAAGCTTAATTTGAATAGGTGGTCTAAGACTGAAAAATTTCAGCATAGTGAAAAACTCTACGAGCAAGAATTTGAGTATCCTGCCTGAATTCTGGTCCTAGCTCTGAAACCAGTCCGGTTTTTGGCTTTGGGGAGAACAGATTGCTAACAGGCTTTGGAGAGACAACTATTCATGTGAGCTGTAGGACTCTACAAAACATGACTTGTAGGGTGCTATAAAAAAAAAAAACCAAAAACACCATTGCAAAGGCTCATTATATCTCTAAACTGAGTCACAAGCCACACAAGCCAGCACTAATTGTATGTCTGTAATCATCAGTTGAAACCGTAGGCTTCATCTCGAATCAAACAAGCACTTCTTTGAAATGGAGATTTTCCACTGAATTTGATAGGATTTACAGCAGCTATTTAGGTCTCACCATTTCTGCATCATTCTCCATATCTCCAAAACAAGGATAAAACCTTACTTGTCTAAAGATTTATCAGGTAATATTTGTGGAGTGTCTTGAGGAATGAGGAAGGTAGTGATCCAGTCTAATTTCCTCACATATCCAACTAAGCTTTAGACAATCTTAGATTGAGATGAGAAACTTAAAGTCTCACATTTTCTCCCCATTACATGTGTTTCCACTGGATCTTTTCCTTACTTCTGTTTCAGATTCTTTACTGTTCTACATAACAGCTTTGTTTCTCCTTCATGATATGTAAGACATGCTACTGAAGATATTAGTTATTAGACACTGGATCCAAAGTAATACTTTAGTACTCAGTAATACTTTACTCTGAGGGAACTCAGTAAATCCCTTTAGAAGTAATATGATACACAATGAGGTATGTAATAGAAGTCAACCTCCAGTACAAGCAATTTCTTCATTTCAAACTTTCTAGTTTAAAACTCTATTTAAAAAGAACACTGAAAGGACTAGGGGAGTGGAGGAGAAAGGAACATATGTTAATTTATTTACTTCTCTCAGCAGATCTCTTATGAATGAATCAATACAGAAAACAAAGCACTTAATGTAATCCTTTTCTCTTGCTACATTCTTAATACCATCTTGAGAATTATGTACTGAACATTTGGGGCCAGATGCTCATCTGGCATGAAATGATGCACACGCATTGAAATCAGTAAAGCAGTGATGATTTATATACACTAGATGTTACGGCAACTGGTCCTTAATAAAGGGATTTCATAGGTTATGTAACTGGTAATTTCACTACAGGATTTGTTTTTAATACGATTGACCTTGCCGAGAGAACATGCCTGTAACATTATCCTTGGAAAAGATGCTGTGCTATTTCAATGAGAAAAGGACAAAAATAAACTAAAACCATAATAATTGTGTTCTTAAAAATTGCGCTAGAATACATTCTTCCCCAATCGTTATGTCTGACAATTTTCCATTTTAATTAGAAGACTTGGATGCATCTGACCAAGTGCAGAGATCTAGCACTTTCACCTGAGGCTTACAAACAGTCAAAGAACAGGAGAAGACACTTTTGGAATATAGTTCTCCACTTCTTTGGGACATGTTTTGGTCTGGTGAATCGCATCATAAGAGTAGGTATAGCCCTCTAAAGTGGAGTGGGGCTATCCACTATTAGTGAGGCCAAACCAAGGGAAGAGCAGAGACAGACCTGCCAGGTTTATGCCTGGTTCTTGGAGGCGTTGTGTAGACTTAATCACCACAGCTATCTCACCCACTTCCAGGCAGGCCATTACTCCTCATTTACAGTAGAATAGGATCTAGGTTGCTTTGGGGTGATTTGTCATGACCCACCGTGTTGCGTTGTACTGATAGAGATTATCAGGGTACATACTATAACTACTATTCTTTTGGTTACTCTTGACACATCCACCCGCATAAATGCCAGCTGTACACATCCGGGTTGAGCCACCTAGGAAGGCCGGTCACATTGCTTCACCAAAAGGTGCCAGCTTCACTGTGCAGCTTGAAATCAGATTAATCACTGCTTTATAAGAAATATTAAAAAATGAGAATTTTGCTTGTAATGTCAGTGACTTGGGTCTGGTGGCATTTCAATACAGAGAAGTTTCTATTGCAGTGATCAATACGTCATTTGTGGAGTATTTAGGACAATTACTATGTAGTAAGATAGCAAAATTCAATTTGGAAGAATAAAGAATGCCGTGAATCCTATGTAAGGATAAGAAGGGGGAGAATTCTACACAATAGCTAACCTCAATGTGCTTTTGACCTATAGCTTCATTTGATCTTGGCAGCCCTCATCATAGGCAATTTCAGCTTGATTATTTCATAGATTATTTCAGGTGTCTTTAGGTATAGTGGTCCTTGTCCATGCTAGTCACCCACTGCTAGCTTCCAAGGCAGTTTCTAGTCTGCAAGTCACTTAGCATATTTTAGCCAACTGCTTCAGAAGTGAGGTGATTTAAGCTTACAAGTGCTCATTTCTCTCCATGACTGTAGGAATTCACTGTGACAAGCTTGGAAGTAGACGCATTAAGTGAAGTGAATCCTGAAGTGATGAGAGCTATCAAGTGTGTGGTACTGCAAACAGCAGTACTTTGTATGCAATGCAGAAGAGCAGGAGCTGGAGGAAGAACGCTGACCTGGATGCTCAAGTGACGGTCTGTGCCTCAAATCCTCCCCTGAGACTCTACGTTAGAACTTCATGAATATCAGATATAAACTGGTATTTAGCTTTACACTGATCTTTCAAGCTGGCAGTATGAAAACTTGCTGTCCTGACATGGTCTTTCATAAAATTTTACTTAACACGGTGACTCAGCCTGTCCAGCTGTATGGCTTTTCAGAGATCTGAAAATACCTTTTGTAAAGAAAACCTTTAACATGTCAGAGAGTTTGGTCCTGGCAGCATTTGTGTGAAAAAGACATTTTGGCAATAGGATAATAGAACTTACTGAAAAAAAAAAAAAAAAAAAAAAAAAAAAAAAAAAAAAAACCACAACAAAAAAAACCCCACATTAACAAACCCACACATTAGAGTTGCACATAAGCTGAAATTTTGGGTAGAAATGAGTTTGAACTGTCTTCCCGTTATTTATCACATTTACATACTCCCGTAAAGCCTTTCATAAAGCAGAGAGTGCTTCCCATTTGCAGATGAACTACCACTCACCTTCCGAGCTCTTCTCTACTCCTGGTCATTAGTGAAAGGAAATGAGATGCGGAGAGGAGAAGGTTGAGTAACCGTGGGCAGGCTGGCCGTGCTCAAGCTCAGCAGTGTGAAGGTAAGACCCAGGAACCCTGCAAGGAGGGGGCAAAGCTGGAGAAGAGCACTGATGTAGCCAGTCTATGGTCTAAAATCCATTTGATGCTGTATTTCATTTGTTTAGTCTTCATCCTGTGTTTGATTGGTATTTATTGGTGTTGGCATTAAATTAAGTACCTTTTGCTCTAATGCTGTGTCAACAAAGTTATATAAAGCATTTGACATGCGTAGGAAAATTCTTCATATGCTACTATTTATCTTCTTAGAAACAGTAAACAGATCATAAAAAAGAGGAAAAACAAACTGATTTTCAGGTGCCCTATGGAGTTGTAAAAAGTGTTATTGTTAAATATTAAGTTGCTGGGAAATGTAAAAGGAGGAGAAAATTATCAGTCTTATTTTATAAACCTTGAACCTGTCTTATAAGATCCTATGATATAATATCATTTTCAGAATCTGATGCAATTCATTTTGAATATGCAGAATATGCATGGAAGAATTAATCTTTTAATAACTGGAATACATAGAGGAAAATGAGAGAAACGTCTGTGCTGCCTTATATGCAGGTAAACATAGTTTGGGGTTTTTTTTAGAATTATTTGTATAGAAACCCTAATAACAACTGACTTAAGTATACCCCTTATCGCCTTTAACCGACAGAAACTGACACCTATTGTAAGTGAACTAGGATTGTGACCCGGGAAGTCGGGTCCCACTAGGTTTATATCCATCTCAACTCACTTTGACACAAAGTTGCCCTGGCAACCAGAAGAAGCAGATTATGATCAAGGTTAAAGAGCTCACAGATGGTTTTCCAATGACTAACCAGGCAGGTTCATTAAAAATTAAGCTGGGGCCAATTACTTAGGCTGTCATTTTTGGTGGCTTCCCGTTCCTTACAGCAACTGAGCTGCTGTGGCACTTGAAATGTGTATGCAGCCGTGTCACTGGTAAAGTAAACCAGGATTGTGATGTGCTATAGGACCATCGCACAGGCTCAAAACTTGTTAACTGCTGTTCATGAAACCCAAGCACCAACAAGCTACATCAGCAGTGTCAGGCATCGTTCCTCATGTGAAAATGGCTACTGAACGACCCATTCAAATTATGAACACGGCTTACACACAATAATGACACTAAAGGTGATGGACAAGGAAATTATCTTCTAGAGTATCACTAACCCAGCAATCATGATTTAAGATCAACTAATCAGGACACATCAGTACACCAACTTTTCTTATTTATGTCTAATTTCTACCACAGAGTTCCAATGAGCCATATTCATCATTCCCATACAGCCATCAGAGGATTGAACAATGTGGAAACTATATGTCATGTAAAAATTATGTTCCTAAATTCATGCATATTCAGAGCAATGTAATTCAGCATCGCCCATGTCTGCCAAGAGGTGTACCTCTATTGTAAATATGGCGTTTTTCTTAGCAATAAAAACATCCAGAGAAGATCATAGATGTCCTTCCCAGCTGGACGGGAGGTTCTGAAAGCATTTTTAAGTAACAAAAGGGGAAACCACATGGACAAAAATGAACATGAAAGAGGCAGTGCCTTAGCAATTGTCAGCAATTGCCCTAGTTAACTAACTCACTCGTAAGGGTTTGTGAGAAGTTCTGTGGATGAATTCATTTACAACTGAAAATTAAGTAAGGTAAACTGAAGAAGAAATTCAACTCCAGAAAGGGAAGATTTCACGATATAATTTCTAAAGGAGGTGCTTCCAGTGCTGGAAGGCTGTGTAAAGTATCTTTGTAGTTAGTTTGACAAATCTGTCTTCTAACCAGAAAATATTTCAGAGTCAGAAATCATAAACACTACCAAAACACACCTTAGACATATATTTAAGTTCTCTGTGTCTGCTAATTTTTCATACCTTTCAGTTTAATATTATTTTTTCTTCCCTCTTTTATTTTTTTGGTTTTTTTCAGCATGCTGTCAGAGCAAACTCTCCTGTTTTTAACGAAGGCGGTGATCCTACGTGTGGGTACTGAGCCCTCTCACAGCCCCCCGGGTCAGCCACAAGATGCCTGGCAGACCACGGAGCTGCCCTGCACCAGGCCACAAGGCTGGTAACAGGTCAGCAGCACGAAGGAAGAGTCCTAGGCATGTGCCTGCTGGGAGCTGGCCTTGGCTGGCACATTCTTCCCCTTTCACGAGGCATTTGGGGCAGTGCCTCAGTCACCAGGCCTCCTCAAAATCTGCAAAATGCTCCAATGCAATGAAATATGATGGAGGATGAGAGACACATTTCTCACTTTGATCATCTTAGTGCTTTCTCTCACACATGTCTCTGTGGCAATGACCTCCGTGGAAGAAAAAGATCTCTTTTTGCACATTTCTTCTCTCTAATGCTCAATAAAGCATTTTCCTCTTAACTCAGTTTGGCTATTTATTATTTTGGGTAATCACACAAGTGCACACACTATTGCTGGGTCATCTCTCATCCCCACTAAAAGCCCTCTGCTGCACACCTCCTCCTCCTCCTCATTCCTACTCTTGCCTTGGAAGCTATTCAGGAAAATCAGCAGCTGAAACTTAATCTTTTTTTTAATTACTAACAACTGCATGTACCAGTAGAGATGTACGATTGTAAATCTACATGAGCAGGAGCACTGACCTCAAATCTCCTTTGCATTGACATAACTTGCCAGACCTCACCCATATAAATATTGCTTTTTAGCAATGAAAATATTTTAGGCTTTTTTTCCTACCTAGGATTAATGACAATATAAAGACTTGCTTTTCTTTGCCTTCCTATGCAGCAACTCTGTTAAACTGCAAAGTACCTGCCTCTGCATTCTGATCATAGGACTGGTTTTCAAAAGCAGCTAGCAATTTGGGGAGATTTAATGCGAGATGCAGGATAGAAGTCTCATTTATAAAGCTTTTGCACTGTTTCTTTCTGAAGATCATCCCCCACTGAAACAGTTATCTGTGGGCAACTTACATTTGAGATATTTGAAATTAAAGACTTTCCTGAGAATATCAACTTTCACAGAGTTATTGTAAGGAAAAATATACTCGGGCTGTAGATCTCCGCTGAAAATTTTACCTATGCTTGCTCTCACATCTTTTTTTTTTTTTTCTCCCTATATATTTAGTTTTTGAGCAACCTAGTTTTCTCCACTGAAGGTTGTGAATAACAGATGTAACCTCATCGTCCTTACTGACTTCGCTGAGCTATAATTGAACTCCCCTTTTGGTACGCTCTCAGCAGTGTTGCTTGTGTACTGCAAGCCATCTAAATACTAATATTGAATTTCTTCCATCAAAAACCAGTCCCTAAGGGAATAAACAAACCAGAAATAATTAAATTCATCTAGTAAACCACAGGCTTATTTGAATAACATTGCCTCCTCTTAATGCTCTGTGTACATACAGTCAGCATAGATCATTACAGGCTGGCAGCGGCGCGCTCTCCTGTGAAGCCAAGATTCTCAGTTTTGGCTTCACAAACAGCCAGTGCTTTGAATGAGAGCGAGAAGAAATCTAAGTTTCTTTATTTTTTCTCCAAGTAGAAATACTGTGTGTTCTGTTGCCCAGTCTTTCATAAAGCATTCTCCTTTCTTTCTATATTGCATTAGCAATTTTTTACTGCTTCCTAACTGCTGGAATAAACGACAGCGGTCTTATGTCAAGCCAGGTATGCATCTGATTGAAATCCTTTCGTATTTCACCCGGAGCTCATCAGTTCTCTTGCTTCTGTGCTGTTGACAGGAGGAACCAGTTCACAGTTCATGTCTTCCCTGGAATCATTCAGATAAATGAGGTGCCTCACAGGTACAAGTGCTGACCGACAGTCTACGGACTTCGGCTTAATGTTTCTGTTCAATATGACGCGGCTTCTCTTACAAATGCCTCCCATTTCACTAAGTTGTTCACCTTCCTGCTTAATTTGTTACACTGAATTTCTCCTAGCACAGACTGTAAGGTAGGCAGAAACCAGCAATCAAGTGGCATTTATTTATTGCTGAAATTTAGGTCTGTGTATAAAGTGCAGTGATGAATGTCACCTTTTCTATCTTCCCTCAGCTCATGATATGGAAAAGTTTTTGTAGTCAATAATTTAAATCTAAAGGTAAATGTGATCGAATATTGCAAATCAGACTGTTTTTTATTTTTAAAATTAATCTTTTCCAGCTATGCTACTTTGCATTTTGCATATCAAAAATAAAAATCATTAAGATGAATGGATGGATGGATGGATGGATGGATGGATGGATGGATGGATGGATGAATAGATAGATAGATAGATAGATAGATAGATAGATAGATAGATAGATATCACACTTTAAAAATCAAAGAAAGATAACTATCAAAAAAATCAAGTAGAAAGCTCTATATGTCATTTTACAGAACTGCTCCTTACTAAAAGCTGGGTGAACTGCAGGAGAAGAATGTTGCTTACTGGGTCAGAGCAAAAGGGAGTTTTACATCATTCCAGGCCCAGCTCTGCTGAAGAGCCTGAGTACAGAGTTGGGTAACTCTCAATTTTCTTGTATTTCAGTTTCCTTCTGCACAAAAAGGGAATGTGTATTCACTGGCTATATCACATGAAAGTACAGTATATAAAAAATATTTTTTGAAGAATTTCACCAAAAGGCAACGATCAGCTGAAGAGCATTATTTTCGTCACTTTTAAAATTCTCCATATCGAGACAGGGCCATGCAGTTTTTCATTCACATCTCGTCTAACTTATTTCATTTTCCACTAGGGTAAGTGTGTTTGGTGGAACCTTAATGCAGCTTCGGTGATAAACAAAGATTTTTGTTTCCCTGGGATTTAGTAGGAGTGCTGTACAGAGCTCACTTCATTTTCTCTAGTTGGGAGAAACATTGCAGGAAGAACTGCAGTTATCCTTTCCTGAAGTCCTGAAAGCAGTGTGGGTGGCACGAGTGTCACATAAAAGAAAAATTAAACATGTCACCTACAATGACAAAGCCTTCTTGAGAAATTCACATTCACAACCTTACCACAAAACAAAGAGCAATCAGGAAAGAAAAGTACACATTCTTATGCATAACAGTAGTCTTATTTTATAGCACATCATTTGTATAACCTTTTATTTTTAACAGCTGGTGAACAAATGACTTTACTATAATGTTGAGCTTTCCTTCACTTGCTGAATGTATTTTTCCACAGAGGTCTGATCCAAAGTCAAATGAAAGTTGGTCCACATCAGTTTACAAGTGAATATTCTGTTTGACATTAATCCAAGGTCTGATCATGCTCCTTCTGATATCAGTGACAATCTATGGTCCCGTGTGTTCTTTTATTTGATTACAAAGACAACCAACCCAAACTGCTAGATGGCTAGAAATCTGGCAGAAACTTGAATCCTAGAGCTTCAGCAATTCAGAGATTAGAGCTATGTTCATATTTAGGAAAGTACATAATGTGATATCTCTAGTATGCAAAACACATCAGATGAACATAAACAAACCACTTTTTATAGTGCAAAATAAATGTTAGAAAAATTATTTGCATTCTCAGGTTTCAAAACAGTCATTTTACGGATCATTCTATTGAACACTTTCTCAAGTTATTTGCTCCAATACACAATAGAAATTACTAGTGTATCATTCTAATGTCACAGAATTGCTTAAAAAGATGTTAAATAATTGCTTGTAAAATTTTACACTCATAACATTAGCTTTTTTAAAGCTTAAAAATGTTGAACTGTAGCAGGAACATTTTCCCAGATGTTCCCATCTCCCTCTCCTCAGCTAGAGAGGATTCAGAAAGGAAGGGTACCCAGACGCCGGCCCTGTAGCTGCTTTGCACTGTAACGATCCAGGTTTCCCCTTGAGGCACTGCAATAATTAATGCCCTGAACCCTCATCACGGCAGCAGCCTGAACAAGGGTGAACCCAAACCAAACTCCTCCTGGAAACGCCAGTCACTGCAGGCTTGCTGCAGCGGAAACTGGGCAGCAAGAGAGTGAGTCTCCACATCAGTATACGGCTACTCTGCGTATCATTTTTGCCCAATCGCAAAGGAGGAGTTTCTTCTCTGCAAGCCAGTATTTTGCTTTTTTCCTATGCCCTTATATCATATCAACATTGATTTTTCACTACCTGGTGCCTTCACAGCTATTTTGTATTTTCAAAATCTTTTTCTCTGGGTTTTAATTCTCTGCCTTCCATAAATATCATCTACACCTCTCAGTCCTCCCAGGATCCAGCAGAAACACACAGGCTCTGCTAATGTGCAGGGATAGCTACATCGCCAGCGTGCAGGCATGGCAGTCGCTGGGGAGTTCAGCTCACCTGCTGCTCAGCCAGCAAGCCTCTGAGCCTGCCCTCGGGCATGGTCAGGGCCACACACTTCAGGACACCACATGCTTGACTTCTGTAAGGAGATTACCCTGTTCCCTGGTGTGTCCAGACGAGAGGTCTGTGTGCAACCTGCAGTCTGCCAAGCTGATAAAGAGGGAATTGGAAGGAGAACACACTCGGTTTACTGTTGCTCGCGAGATCCCTCCTGCAGGAAGGCAGCCAATATTTCTTTCTCTAGGAGAGATGCTGTCTTCTCTGTTCCCCTTCTTTAAGAGTGTGGGCCATTTAGAGCTCATGTGAAGAGAGAGATATCTTTGACTAAAAATCAGTGCCAGGATCTGTTTTCATATGAGGTACCCTACTGCTTACTTCATGCTTCTTGAGTGACATGATAGGTAAGAAGAAATCTGTCCGTGTTAAGTGTTAACAGCGCAAAGTACTCTCAAAAATGCCAGAATGGACTACAAAACCCTACTTAACCATGCTGCATCGCCAGAGTAGAAACTCTGAATTCTTGGCAAATGATCTTTACTTCTTATCATTCCTACAGGAAAACTCAGCTACCTTTGGCAGTGCAGACGTGAAGAAACAACTGATTGTTGGCCATTACATCCTAATGGAGAGATGGGTGGGCAGGCAGACAGCAAACAGACACTAGTGGTTAGATATCACTGATTTTCCATTCCTTTTATGCTCCAGTTCAGCTGGATGGGTAGCAAGGCACGCAATGTCTTCTGAGCTACATACGCTGCCTCCTCGCATACCTGGTGCCCAGGAAGGCAGATGTCTCTGCTAGAGCCCCCTCTTGCCACACGGGCCAAGCTCCCTTCTCAAACTCTGACTCTTCTGACCTGACAGCCTACCCAGGTAAAGGCTGCTTGCACGCAGTAGCAACTGCCCCCAAAATCTGCAACAGTCAAAGCCATCTCCTTTTGGCAGCTTGCACCGCTATGTGCCAGCCACATAGTAACTGATACCTGATAAGCTCAGTCAGATTTTCTGTAGGAACGATCTTCTGATAAAAAGTTGCATTTTTGACTGAACCAAAAAGCAAGAGCTGACAGTATTTGCTTTGCTTTTTTTTCTTTCTTTTTTTTTATTCAAAAACTACATGCCAGAACTGAGTGCTATTGTTTTTAGGCTGAAAACCAAAATACTTTGGACAAAAGCCAGAGCTTTTCAGCTGAGAACTAGCTAATGCTTCATCATGGTGGTTAGCAGATGTGACTGGATACACACAGGGAGTGAATTTGTTCAGCAAAATTTGACATATTTTCATAGCCATATTTCAAGTAGCAAAGAAATGCTTTGAAAATACAGTGCTATATTAACACGAAATCTTGTACTGTTCTCCAAGAGAAGCTACATAGGTGCACATGTACTGGAGGTGGTAATAAGGCCCTGGTGCACTATTTCTGCTCCTTATCCTCCCTGCTGCACGCAGTCTGTCGGTCACCCGGCAGGAGCTAGCAGTCACAACTGCTGGATAATGGGCATGCAAAAAGCTGTCACTTCAAATCCCATTTATACGGGTGTTTGCTTTCATATACGGCACCCCCAGCCGATGGAGGAATACACTCGGTGAGGGCTGCAGCCTCCGCAAAGGATGGTGAATTCACGTGCCTGAGATGCTCTGTTATTTAAAGGTTTGCTGTATGTAGCAATGCATAAAGAGCTGAGAAAAGCTCCCCACCTCACATGTACTTCAACAGGGGAGGCGGAGGAGTTTTAAAAAATTCAGGAGGTGCTTAAAGTAATGATCATTCAGCACCGCTCTTATTGCTGGTCTCCTTGCATTGATTGAAGTGCAGGCTGATGTGTTGGTTGTTTCCTCAGTCCTGTACTTACACCTGATACACTGAAATTCGCCCACTGTATTTGTGCTACAGGGAGATCTTCCCGTGTAGCACACAAAATGCATTAGCCGCCTCCTGACTCCACAACCTGGAAAACGCCGAGGATGCACAGGCCCCGTCCCCCTCTTTGGCAGAAGAAATGCAGCCCGGCGGCCCAGAAAAGGGAGCTCCAGGGTGCTTGTCACTCGGCCGAGGGAGCAGCGGTGCGGCACGGCACGCCTCAGCACGTGAGGGCGGCCGCAATCCTCTCACAGTGGCAGCACTCTAGGGAGGTGCATCTGCTGTCAGTTATCTCTAGCTCACTTGTTGGAAAGTCATCCTTTTCCTTTTTTTTTTTTTTTCTTTTTTTCCCTCTCCTCATCCTTTATTCCTCACATCCCCACATGGCAAGCAGTAATTCCTCTCGGGTACGGCAAACAGTAATTTCCTTCCGTGGCAATAATGTGCACATGCTCCTTCCGTGGTGTGACTGCGGGTGTGGGTTAAGCTCTGTATGGTGCCAGGGTGGGGAGGAAGCCAAGCTCTTGCTGTATAGCTGGGTTACTCCACAGTACTGCAAAACATACTGGGGGACCACAGCGTAGAACTGCAAACACTCGCGTATTTGAGAGCAAATTCCTCGTAGGGCCTGGGCCCCTGAAGCTGCTCCAGCTCAGCGTATAGCTGTTGCAGGTGCCCTGGTTTAAAGCAGTATTCATCCAGCTATTTAACGTGTGCTCAGGTGGTGATCTGCAATGCCGCTGTGCTGGCCAAACCTACCTAGGAGTGAAAAGTTGTTCAACGGATAGAAATCTTACCTTTTCTCTCAGAGAAAAAAAGAAAAGGCAATAAAGGCAGCTCCCCTCTGGGTGCGGGGCGCTTGCTGGGCTGTGCCTGCGCATCCCAGCGCGCTCCCGAGCCGCATTCCCACTGCCGTGGCGGGAAGCAGGAGGGAGGCTCCTCCTGCCGTGGGCTCCCCGTGGGCTCCGGTGCCGTAGGGACCGCCACCAGCTGCTGTTGTGCCATGGAGGCCGTGGAGGGGAGAGCAGCCGGGGTTGGTGGCTGCGGGACCCACGTGCCCCCGGCTCCTCAGGGCCTCCTGAAGACGGGCGGCAGAGTCAGGGTGGCGCTGGATGTGGTTGAGCCTCCCAGAGGGGTCGGAGCCCAGCACAGGGCCAAGGGGCTGCGATCCCAAGCCCAACAGTACGGACGGGCTCTTGGAAGAGCCAGCTTACCTCACAGCCCACTCATCCAGGCCGTCCGGAGAGGGCAGCTGCATTCCGGCCGACCTGATGGGCTCTCACGGACGCGTTTTACAGCCTTCTTCTGTGGTCGGGATCACAGAGCCGCTTGGTTTGTCCTAGTTATGACCTTGAGACTTTAAGGACTTGTGCATTTTTCTAATTATCCCCTTCGATTTTTAAATTTACTTTCAATCAGTATTTTAAAACTGCCCGGTCTGTTCCAGCATTTAAAACTACATCAAAGAAATATGTTTGCTGCTGCTTTAAACAGTTCTTAAATATTGATCATTTTTAATGAGCTTTATTGTAAAGCACCCTTGTGGCTCTCACCAAGGACACCGTGTAAGTGCACGGCCATGATGATGTTGACCCAGCACAAACGTTCTCAGCACTCTAAAGCCTATAGTTCTGGCATGCTATAGGAAAATTATTCAGGATTTTATTAGAAACTCTGTCCCTCTCATGCAACTTATAGTAGTGGCAGTGGTAATCTTAATTCGTTTTATTGTTTAATTAAAGTCACAAGCTGGAGACAGAAGAACATGCTATGTGGTTAGAGGGTTTTTGGTTTTTTTTATCTAAAAGCCATTTTTTATGCAGGACTATAATATTTCCAATAATGGGCCAAAGCAGTGCAATGTGCCATAATAGTTCTGGAGTGTTTTCAGGGATCATGATAGAATTTATTTCTCCTCTCAGCATGAAGGAATATATTCTAGAGGCTAAGAAGTGTTCATTATTTTAGACTTGAATCAGTTTAAATATAAATTTAAAAAAAAAAAAGGAATCTAACTAGCTTCAGCCCACACAAAACCATGAAGCCAGATGTCTTTTTTTTCCCCTCAAACTCAAGTAGATCCTTTATAAACTGATGTGGAAAAAAAAGCAGAAAGGGAAGTTTTAATTATATGCTACAATCAAGAAAGCATTTTACATCCCAATTGGCAGAGCTCTTACTGTGTATTTTAAGCAAGATGAAGATGACAGAAGAAAGGGGAGGAAAAACAGCTCCATACTAGTTCTCTGGTGCAAGGAACAGCTTGATCTTATTTATTGTATAGTTTTGCAAGATTTGAAATTTAAAACCTGTCTCATAGCATTGAGGAAGAAACATTAAGAAGTCTCAACCATATTAAAATGAATTATAAATTAATTTCTCGGAGTCATAGCCACAGCTCCTGGAGGGATGTTAACATATATGCCATTTCTTTTGGCACCTAATGAGTCCCTTTTACATCTTTCCTCATTAATCTTCACAAAAATGGATGAGGACTAGAGGGGAGGGGAAATTCTCTTGGCATTCTCTTTAGAACTTTGTTCTATTTTACCAGAAATGAGTAAAATATTATCATTTGCTCTCTCAATTAATTTGCTTTGTCAACCGCCAGACTTATCTAACAGCTTTTTTAATATATCAAAACTGCAAAGTGGCAGGTTCCAGGATTAATGCTCAACCCTCATGAAAATTGTAGTTTCTAGGTACAAACCATTTGGCTTTCCTCCCCTTTTAAGCAGAGGGGTGATGTAAATAATCAGCTCTTTATGCTTCAGTACGTTTGCTGTGCAAATTTAATGTCCTGTTCTTGATTAGAAAACAGGATTCAGTACCACGCTTTTCAAGTAGAGTTGCCAATAGGTTTTGGCCAGTAGGTTTAACACAAAATCATTCTCCATTTCTGTAAGTTTATGCTGTATGCAGAATGAGCAATAAACACAATCATGACTATTAGCTTTCTATATAAATGCTTTGTAATATTGGATATTAATACCGGACGTATCTAGTAATGGGTAATGTAACTATAAAAAATAAGCCTTGAGTTTCTTTCTTTGGCAAAAGCCTGGAGTAAAAGGGGTAATAGTGCTTTGGGGATATGAAAAATCTCTGAAGAGTGGAACAGTCACATTTTCCAACCAGGTAAAGTTAATAGCGCTACCTCTTTATTGAATGTGATCAATGAAGTGTAATGATTACATAGTTACACACGGGAAGAACAATAATAATCACTGTTAAATATAAAATGTTTCAGTCTTGTGGTATGGAATATCAGGTATTTGTTATTTGAAATTTTGAATTTTAATTGGTTTAAAATGCTTTTCATTTTGGGTCAGACTGAGCCACTTGAATCCAAGAATGAAATCTGCTGCTTACTTAAGACTTTATTTAATTTGATTAAGATCATTAATACATCTTTAAATGTAATTCCCACGAGCCTTGCCTTCCTATCCAAGTTAAGCTAGTTTTGTCTTCAGAATTCTTATTCCTTTGGCCACCTTCTCACTGGCCCTGCCTGGTACTTCCTTGTAGTACAACTGTCTGAAATCCCATTGCCCAAACTAACTGTAAAATACTCCTGAGAGCTTATTTTCCCCTTAGAAATGGTAGCATCATGATGGTAGCATCAACAGGTACCGTAATGAGATACTTTACACTTTCAGAAACATTTTGACAAACAAGCATGGAAAATAGAGATGCTTTTGCAGAAAGAGACATCTACACAAAAGATATTTCTGCCACACACAGAAACAAAATTTAGAAAGTTAGACAAAAATAAAGCAACGTGCATTGAAAAAGCCTTTCCTCAATACCCTGTAAAATCCCAAAGGCACTAGGCCTAATGACTTCCAGGGCATCACAACCTTCCGTGCTGTTACTGTTGGAAGCCCCTGGTGGCCGGAGATGAAGTCTTTCCCCTCATTTGAAACATGAGCATCTGTCTATCACATACCTAAATTTCTTATATAACTGGGATTTTTCCCAGAAACCAATATTATTTTGTTGCTCAAAGTTTTTTTGAATGAGTTACTAAATCTGAGGAACTCCCTAAGATTCAACTGGCAAAAACAAGGACTAACCATATGTCTAGAAAGCGTTCCCCAAATAGTTGAGGGAGCCTCAGCATGTTGGAAAACAATTTCACTATTCTCCATTAAAAGAATGTATTTCAGACAACTGTCTCATGTAGGCAGATCAGACAACTCAGCTGACCTAATTTTACCTGCCTGCAATGCCAGTTGTTTGCCTAAATGCCAAATACATATGATGGAGTTCTAGTTCATATGGTCACTGGAATCTAAATAACTCTTTTATCCAAGAGCAGATGAATCACTCTTCAAACTCCACAGACTCTGACAGGAGCAGAATCTCCTTTATAGGACGCAGCGTACCTAAGGTGCTAGGTATAAATTTTAGTAGGGGAGAGCAACAAAGACTCAAATGGAAAAACGTAGCTCAACTGATCTTCAGCTTTGATAATTTGCATCCTTTTCTTTCCAAAAATTGGCATGCAGTTCTCTTCAAAACAAGGTCTGGACCATTTTCTAAGGAGCTGCAACATCTATCTTCAAAGGCCAAATGCCTGGTTACTTACGAGTCATGGCCCATCTATTGATCACTTTGCCATCTGGAAACCTGAGCTCAAAGAGCTGTAATCACCCGTTGCGTAACTTCAGTAGAGTCTTCCTGTCAAGACATTGCAAATCTCTGGAAGTGTTACTGTTAGGAGTACTAGCTGGCCACAGGAAATTGGGGTATACAACAAGATATAGATATATCAGTTACGCTTGTAGACAAAACTGAACTGGGACAGAATAAGCCCACTTAAGATAATAGCTGATAAAAGTAAAAGAAAAAGAGGTCAAGAACAGTCAATAGCTGGAACAGAGGATTAGGCCTAGAGCCATTTTGGTGGATTTGGGCCAGATATAGCCTGAGGCTGTATTTAAGCCACTCTGAGTTGGAATGTTTAGATCTTAGTTTGAATGGCTATAAAAGTTTAATTAATGTCTGAGGGTTTTGAGTAGACACATGAACAGAGAATTAACATCCAAAAACTGCTTCCCCATGATGAAACTGCAGTAGTTTGTCATAAAACTTACAAAAGCTGAGAAAAATATATGAAACGATTTTCTTTCTTTTGTTAATATAGAACTTTTAAAAAATCCCATCATAAGGATAAGAATTTTTACTAGAGCTGAAATAAATATTTTATAGCTTCATCTCCTTTCTTTCCGAACTTAGGTTTACTTATAAATATCTCTACTTTAAAATATTGTGGCCAGAAAGAAACAGCAAATCTTACAATTTGTGTTTTTGTTGCACAGAAGTCTCAGGCTGCATTTCCTTGACACTACGTATCTTAGGGGACCAAACTGGTAGCAAAACGACTAAAGATGGCCTCATGGTCGCATTTGGTAGCTATGTAAAACATTATTGTTCTTGGTTGTCTGGAGGTTTTGTTGATCACCACCTGGAGCCAGGTAGAGTTTTCTCCCAGTGTGCCTGGTATTTTTATGTTCCCATTGCTGCATTCAGTACTAGCTGGTTTTAGAGACTCATTATTAGATTATTGCACTATTCAGGACATAAGTGTATTTTGGTAGGGTAATTATTTCAATTTGCATCATTATTTGTGGAATTATAAAAACATTCAGTGCACTACATTACATTGAAAACACTACCAATGGATGCAAACAGTACACAGCAAATGCAAACCCATCCTTTGGGCACATTCTGTCCTCTCCTATAGATCTCTGCTCCTGCAGGCTGCCTTACTTCCACAGCAACCTACCAGGTTAGTCTGCAAGAGCCTCTCCTTCAGGCAGACTGCTAAAAATCATCCTGGCTCTCTTTTTCTTCCAAAAGAGCAAGTTCCTTTCGTCACCCAAAATAATACTGGTCTATGAATGAGGCCAGGAAATGTTCAATCCTCTTGTATCATTGCAGGTTTGTAAGATTGGCTGAGCATTTCACCCTTCATGTAGCTAGAAATGGGAGTGTAGTGCCACTGCAAAGTGGAGATTTACTGTTTTCTGGGGTATGTGCGTGCACTTATTTTACTTCTTCATCTGTCCCCCAGGACTGCCAGTAGGTAGCTGGCTGGCTGAGTTCCTGTTGAAGTGATTATTTAATGCTGTGAGAATTTATTTACTGTGTGATTAATGACAGCAGAAACATAAAGACTTGAATAGATGTCTTTTTTTTTCTAGTCTCTAAATCTAAATAAATACATTAAAATCTACCTATTCATCTTCCTTATTCTTCTTGAAAGCTAATAATTACTGGAACTCAGAGAATTTAACCAGACCTTCATTTCTGAAAACATTCCTTTTTTTTTTTACTCATGTTAAATCTTTGTGCATTGTCTTTGAAAATTTCTGTCTGAGATAGAACTGTAGGTGCAGTGTTATATAGATTCACAGGGAAGTCAGGTCAGAAAAATCAAATCCAAACTTTATTTCTCTGAAAATGCCTATGAATTAGATATTTGAAATACTTTTAAATGCCTATGTGAGAGTGGCCTATTTTACAGGAATTTTAGTCACTTACTCTTTCCCATGAAATTACCTGGACTTCTTAATTTTTCATCAGTTCAGAGAATTAGTCCTTTCCATATAAGGGATAATTATTTGGGCTGGAAAATCTGAATTTCATCAACAGGAACATGAGCATGGGTTTATAAGGACATTTGCTTTGAGACTTCCAGGAAGGAAAGAATCAGCAGAGCACTGCTGGGCTGTTGTAGCAATGGGTGAATAACAAGGGCAGCTCATTTGCACTCACAGGACTCCGCGGTCCCCTAGCTGGTGGTTTCTCTAGAGCTCCTCTAAGGCATCAGTCTGCACGGCATTTGCTGCAAGCACGGGTATGTCAGCTCTGAAGTAAAGTATCTTTGGCTCGTAGCAACTCTGGAAACAAAGTTTGTGAGAAGGACTTGGATGAATCCTGCCTCATCTGTCACAGGAACATTCCTGGAGCTGTGTGAAAATGAAACAAAGGCCGTCTGATCTCCTTATTAAAGAGACGACGCTCCAGCCCTTTTAGCTTTCCGAGCTTTGAGTTTTTCAAACACAGCTCATTTGGAAGAGAATGCAAGATAAATAAGCTTTCTCTGGTGCTCACAGAATATTTATGAGAATCGAAATGGTAATTCTGATTTTTCCTGTCCAATTTTTTGGGGGGTTCTTTCGGTCTTAAGTAGAAGTCTGGGTGCAAATGGAGATGCCTCATGCAGACTTTTGAATGCAATTAGAAATAACGTGATCTATAAAATCAGAAAAATAGGGAATGAAATAGCAAAAGTTATGTCTAAATATGAAAGAATATGTTATTGTTTCATAGGTGTTCAATTTCTAGGAACTTTGAAAAGGAACCACCAGCTACGGCAGTGCAGCATCGTGGCTGCGAAGCACTTGCTGCTTTTCTTTGTCCAGGACACAGATGCATTGCACACTACGATTTCTGCCAACATCATTAAAGATGTTACTGGGGAAACAACCCTTCACAGATGCCTCTGGGGAGAAACCCAAAGTCTTCCTAGGTTTTCATTTCTGCTGCTCATTTCTGGTGTCTGCTGGTATCTTCACAATGACCCAGTTCATTAATAATACTATATTTATAGGCAATTCAATGGAAATCAATTCATTAGGCTGTGACTATCCCTAAAGCCTTATCCTACTCATTAATTAAAGTCAGTTTTTGTCACTAATTACACCAGAAGCATGCCCTAAAGAGAATTATATATAAATCCCAGCTATTATAATCTACAGATTAAAATGAAGATGAATAAAAACTCCAGAACCACTGAAGTTCTGCTTCAAGTAAAACGTTGTCTGCAGCAGCTCAAGGGATTTTTGTCTCTTCTTTCTATACCAATGGGTACAAAAGTAATAAAAATGCCTTTCACTTTGAAGGGCCCCAGAATGCTTTCCAATCAGAAATCACTTCAACGCATCCTGAAGAGCAGCCTCCTTTGTTTTGAGAGCCAGCAGCTGCCCCCCTGCACACAGCAGCAGCAGCAGCAGCATGCAGCGATTTTGAAGGGAACAATATCAGCTCCAAGGGAAACTGCAGCAGCAATTTGAAGCCACGATAACAGCGTTGCCCAAACGCACTTTTTGGCAGAATACCGTACCCACTTAACACTCCCAAAGACCTGCCCATGGATAACTGAGTGTTAACTTCCATTGTGTGCTGTCTTCCTGAAGAGAAGGGAGCCTACAGCAGCAGCCTGCTGCCACGTGGATCTCCTGCTGCTCCAGGGCTTGTTCAAATGGAATGCGTGCAAAGGCCCAGGTGGGATCCCTGCCCACGAAAGCACCTATGTGTACACTTAGCATTGCATGCAGGGTGCAGCTACGCAGTCACGCCTGGCTTTGAATGGCTGAAGGAGGAAGGTTGAATGGCTGAAGAAGGGCATGACGAAACAGCTCACCCTTGAGAACTTCTGCACGGAGGCTTCCACTGTGAAGGGCATTTCTCCAATCCTCTGCCCCACTTGAGGTGAGGGAGGACATCCCTGGCCAGCCAGGCTGTCCTTACAGCCCAGCAGTAAGACTCCCGCAAGGTTTCAGCACCACTGGTGTCTCTCAATGCAGGTAGGGACATTCACCTGCTCTTTGCATCTATGCACCTATGCGCCTGCAACTGAGTGGTTCTGCAAACTGAACAACAACAAAAAAAAAATCCTGGAATCTTGTAAAACTCCCACTGCTCACATATTCAGAAGAGAGAGTTGCTTAGTAATATTTTTCTCTACTCAAAATATGTAAAACAGAGTCTTTTCAGACAAACTAATCCCAAACACATGTGCCTTCACCTGTGCATTGTGGCCACTGCTGAAAACTGCTGTTAGAGCTCTACGTTGAACACAAATATTAACAGCCTATATACTTACTCCACAATGATGTTTTTGTGCTTTCTCCTCACAGAAACACATTTTCCATCAAGCCAATCTCTCCTCAGGGGGATCCAGTAACAGCAGCTTGCAACTCATCCCCATCAATATTGCAGGAAGATTGTAGACCACCATGATCCACTTTGCTTGGCTTAGTTCAGACTATCCTAAGGATCCTCAAGGACGGCTTGTGATATAAAGGTTCATACATATTTAATTAAAAACTGAGGAGCATCTGTTGTAAAGATGCATTGAGCTGAAGTGATTATTTTCTGTGTACACCTTTGTAGGCACAAGCTACATTACACTTTCACATCTGAGCCTTAGATGTAACCTCTATTTTCTTTATGTAACTAATTTAGTCTCTCAGTGATTTATTCTTTATGATCAGCTCAGAGGTATGGATAGCACACTTGGGTAAGAATCTCTTGTGCTGTGCAAATGCATATGTGATGCACTTTCAGGGTTAGGGGTTGAACTGTTAATGCCAAAATACAGATTTGCTGATGGATCTTGCAAACCACATAAGCTGTTCTGTGGAGCATTTGTGTAACAGGTTGTCATCCTCTTATGCAACAGAAAGGGGTATTCACTGTTCACTGTCCTTAAAAATACTTGAGGGTCTGTGCATAGAAAAGAAATGCACTGCACCTTATTATGTGAGGAAGAATAAATCAAACATGTAAATCATGTTGTTGGCATGCAGTCACAGATCAATGTGTAGCTGAAAGGCTTTCCAATATTTTAAATATATTTTTTGCTGTTGGCATAATTGGCAGTTTTTATAACATCAGTAATAATTCTGATTACTTCAACATTACTTCATAACGTTGGCATATTTATGTTACTGTATCCCTTACGCTTTTATGTTTAATCTGTGTTCCTTTCTATATTAACTTTCAGTCATCACGGAAATAAAAAGTCTTTCTATCTTTACGATAATCTCCACTGCTGTATGACAGTTCCAGAATGCTTTTGATTTAGCTATCTTGATGCCAAAGTGGTACATTCTCCTTGGGTAAGTATAAATAAGTGTCAAAGATATGGGAAAAAAGTGGATGATAACACTGTTGCCAAGCAAGCACATACTCTGAACTGAAACTTTATAAGTCGGAGAGGTCTCCTAGCTTGTATAAAACAAAGAACACTTTGTTCAAAATGTGATCAAAACAGTGGCAAAAAATTGCTTTGCAAAATCACTGCAGAAATGTATGCAATAGTCAGTGGGTGTATAGAATATTCTAGGGGCCTATTTGATGTTGAAAAGAGAAAAATCGATCTGTAATGGTGCACGGATGTATAGAGCTCATCTCTACAGAGCTGCAAACCACAATTGTAAACATTCAATTTGTATTGCTGATTGATTAGGGTTTAAATTGTCATTTTCAGTAAGTTAACTGAACATCAGCTTTGTGTTCTAGCTTTTAGGTCCATTAGAAACCACTAACAGATTATAATATGATCAGTCCATAATTTGTAATTTGATAATTGCATACTTAATAATAGATCTGTCATGCATAGAAATTCAGTTATAATGTTTCCTATGGAACAGATGGATCAATAGATCTAAAATAAAAAGAGATTAAAAAAAAAAAGAAAAAAGGAAAAAAACGTGCACTGCTTAGAAACAATCATCTATGGCGGACTTGCCTTAAACGTCTTTAGAAATGTGAGAATTAAAAGTCACCATGAGATCATTTTTCTCTTGAAAGGCATTCATATATTTAAAATTAAGAGAAAAAGTGCCAGTAGATGGCACTCTGCAATATGCAGCGTGGTGCACATCTTTTCAGGCATGCCGATTTTAGCAGTCGTTGCCGAGAGCAGATGGAATATGGCCCTCTGGAACTTCTAAAAGCAAAATACACCATTACCTGCTCTAAACAACCCAACAGATTAAGATGAATCTCACTAGCTGAGTGAAGTTCACTTTCTGTATTAAGATGGCAAGAAATGGCAACATTTGGTTAATACACTAATATGAAGTTTGTACTCTGCCTTGAAGACTATTCTGAGATTATTCTGACTCTTAGCAGCAACAAGTGGCTGCCTTGTGAACCAATGAAGATATGTGAAATTCATATGCATTGGCTTTGCAAATTCTACACCTAAGACAAAGAAAAAAAAGCCACTTTAGTCTCCATCACCACATTGGATTTATTCTTGAGATAATTAGTTTGGATTTGCTTTGAATTTGCACCAGAAAGGAAGGGTTATACCTGCTTTCCTTGAATAATTTCTATAAACTCCTTTCAAGGGCTGGCTACAAATACAACACCCAATAAAAATAAGGGAGGGTTAGAGAGCTGAGAACCAAAAACTGATTTCTATGAAGGAGTCCCATTACATCTACTGCCATGCTATAACTTCCATTGTCCAGACTAGACTGACACAATCCAGGCCAATATCTTCTCCTTTATTAATGTAATACCCAATTATTTGCATCTCTATATTTGCATATATTCAAATGCATAAATATTGAAAAGGTCTGAGATATGTCCCTCTTTCTCACTGACAAACACATATTGTATATATTTAAATCTTCCCCCTACAAGAAAGACCTTAAATTTCATCAGGTTAAAGGAGAAATATCTTAAACTTTTTCCTTTCTTCATCATTAAGTCCAGTCAAGGAGAAAAAGCTATTACTAGAACTGTTGTTGTAATTGAAATCTCAAAAATTTACCATGCTGTGTAAATTGTAAGGATCTGCAGATTATAAGAAGTGAAAAAGCAAAGGATAGAAATGAGTAGACAACTGAAACCCTGTATTACTTTCAGTCAGCACTTTTCAAACCTCACTGTTCTCTCTAAGGCCATGCAAAGTGCAATAAATAATCTGTGCTGATTGCAGTTCCTTGAGGAGGATGCAAAAACCTAAGAGAGACATTTTACAAGTTATGAGATTTTAACTACAGTATAATGCTTATCATCTTTACTTTAACTTTGCTTCCTGTTCTAATTTGTGGGAATTAATAGAATATCTGACAGCGATCTTTTCAACCTTAAAAAAAACCTCCAAAGGGGCCATTTTAGAGTATCTTTTTTTTAAAAGTCAAATATAAAAGCTTTATTCTGTAAAGACGCCTCTGTTTAACGTATGAAACAGCTTTTAACTACCTCACATCACATAAATGAGTGCACTACATGTAAACCAACAAAAAAAAAAAAAAGGAAATGAATCATCGCTACTCACAGTAACTAGTCTGAACCATTTTATGTTCTATAATATGGCATTGCCATTTGAATTAACTAGTCAGTTATTAATGATTATTTAATAACAATAAGGGAGAGTGTCATATTGTTTCAATGTACTTAACATACTGTGACACATCTTCATGGCAAAGAATTCCTTCAAAGACAGCAAACACACACGTGCCCTCTCTCAGCCACACCTAACAGGCACTGAGAAATAAGAGCTATTCTAACAAACAAGTTCTAGCATTTCTGTTTGCTCAAAGAGAAAAAAAGCTCTACTGATTTGTCTTGGCTGAAAATACTTCTATAAAGATGGGGGAAAAAATCCCTTCAAATTTTCAATTGTCCCACCAATACTGAAAATACACTTATGCTCTGATGTTCCTGAGGGAATTTTTAAAAACCCTTGGAAAACTGTAGTCATGTTTATCCAGCTTCAAGAGATTTATGGAGCCCAGTGCAGCAGAGATTCGAGGCAGACCGCAGAGGAGAGACCTTTCCACAGATCTCATGGATTAATGATGGCATTCTGTGGACTAAGGGCAGACACCCATTTTCTCCAGACATCTACTGCAGCATTAGCCATTACCGACAGGTTATCGGATATAACTAATGGAGTCAGTAGGAACACACTGGAGTGACATTAGACCTTCCAAGGGATAGACAAAGAAGCTAATGACATGAGATGGCCTCAGACTCTCGCTTGTTAAGCAGGATTTAAGGACTCATCATTGCAGGACTCTACATCTACAGGCAGCCATGGGGAAAGGAGAGGACTCAGTGAACAGCACACAGTCTCCTACTTAAAAGGGGATGACAGCTTTACTGCTGGTCATTCATTGCCTCAGGGAAAACATACGCATGTTGCTCTCAGGTAGAAAAGATCTAATTTAATCATCATTTGAACAACTACATTTATGTTTGGAAAGGCAGAAGAAAACATACAGAAATTCTTCAGCTAGGTTTCTGTCCTGTTTGTCTTGAGTTGTACACACAAACCCTGCTGGTCAGGAAAGTCTGTGGTTTGGAAACCTCAGTTTGGAAACACTCCCCATTGATTTGCTGACAACACAAGCAGCCAGTGTGGTGTGTCCCCTAAAACAGGAGGGCATCCTCATCTACTGGTTTATATTTTGCCTTGGTCACAGAAGTTCCCTTGGCACAGCCTCACACACTTACCTAAACATGACATAAACATGACATTCTGAGTGTATATAGCAGGAAGCGTTGCACCAAGCTAATTAAGAAATATATCTGAGATATTACTAATATTTTAAAGTAAGGAATATACCAAAGTAACTCCGTTCCTCGTAAATCAATGAAATAATCCAACGCAAAGACAAAGATATATTATCCAAGAATTTTCTTGAGAGAGAAGTAAAGCATGAATGGAGAGCATGATACAAAGCTTTAAGAAAACCATAAACTGCTTTTAATTCTAAGTCAGTCATAGTCTCTTGACCTTGCTTTCATTGGAAGACATATAGTAGATACAAAGTGATGAAGAAGGAAGGCAGGAAGGCACACACTCGAGTTAGAAGTCACATTAAACAATATTAATTATTGAATTAGTGAACCGTATAATCATATAATTTAGAATATTATAATGGAAATAACTAACAGTTCTTTAAATATTATTTAACATTTCTATACATTAATAAAAAACACTGTTATTAGTATACCACATACAAACTGTGAAAGAAGCATTTAATTGTTGTACCTTTCACCAAAACAAAACTTAATTATTCCTAAAGGCTAACAAAAGCTTTCCAGTAGGGATCACACATTTAAATATATCAAGTTACCATAACATTTAAATAAATTGTTACTGCTTTTTGTAATATACATTTAAACTCAATTAACCTGCATCACCTCCTCTTGGTTTACTACTTCTCACACTGAAAAAAAAACTCTTTAGAAGTCTTAAAGACCATGAACTGTTTTAATTCACGAGTTTATTTAACGAAGCAAAGCTGCACTATGCAGTTTTTTATGTTCATGCCTCGTTCAAGTGCATTCTCCTATGGTGCAGGTACAAAGAACTCAGTAATTTGTGTCTGATTTTATGCACACATACAAACACATTCACACATTTATTACATTAAACAGGCATTTAAATAAATTAAGCATGCATAGCCTACTTGACAATGTTGTTAGGAAATATCAGAGATAGGGTAGATCTGCTTAGCAAGTCATCAGAGGCTGACTATCTGATCTGGAGCTTGCCTATAATGGTAGCTAGTAGGACATATTAAAGGAAAGCACAAAATGCCTATAATGGACAGATGTTTGTCCATTTGCACATACTCTGATACCTCCAAAGAATCCCAACTATCTCCAAAGATCCCAAGTAATTACATTCCCTGACATTTTCTAAATTTCATCTCAAACATAAAATCTCATTCTCAGGTCTGTTATGCATCTTGCATTCGCAGGCCACGTGAGTTAAGTCATTAAGTCACTTCCTCCAAAACAGCTGATCTCACCTTCAAACTTGATTTTACAAATTAACATATCCATCAGGAAAGAGTGAAGAATTTGCTTTAGATTGCAATTATTCACAAGAAGAAAACTGGTATACATTTTAAGCCAACTGGGTAAATAAAATAATCTTATGTGAACTTCTTGGAGAAGGGCTTTCCATTGCTTTTTTGGACATAAAATAGAAATACATTCACTGCCTGTTTGGACTCTCTTTGGATTTTCTTTGATGAAGCAAGTCAGGATGTACCCAGAAGGTCAAAGGAGTTGAAGTTTTTCCTTTGCTCAGGTTCAAACCGTGTACCTAAGGAGTCATTATTATACTACTCTAGTCCATCTGTTGTGGTTGTGTCAGCCCAGCCCATGAGTTAGCTGGGAGGAATGTTAGGTTGGCAAAGGTTCACAGGTATAATGATTACATACTTCTTTCCTTCCTTTTTATTCATGTCTTTGGATGCTGATCACTGGCCAACCCAGCCTTCTTAGATGAAGACTTTTTCATCTTTGCATCCTTCTTGAAGGGCAACCAATTTCCATACTGAAAAGCTGGCCCTAAGGCATGGCTCAAATCCAACCCTGTTATCACTGCACTGTGAACTAGTTTGAAATCATATATGGATTCAAAACATGAACACATGCACATAGACTGTATGCCCAAGAGATACGCACACCTGATTTCTAGCTTTCACAGTCTGCAGTAATTTCAGCTGAAGCAGCACTAAGTGCCCATAAAAGACATACAAAACTGTATATGGCTAGCATTGTCATGTCCACAATATGGATAAACAAAAAAGAAAGTATGAATTTCTAAAAATAACTTCTGACATCAATAATCTGGGCTAAGGTATGCAAGACTTCAGAGGAATATTGTGCTTTCATCCTAAAAAACAAACAAAACCAGGCAGTTGTATTAATCACTCCTCTTCATGATAATAATTATTAAAAAAGAGTTGAGACATGAGACTCAAAACTGGGACTCCCCAAATTCCAGGCCCTCTCTGAAGATACTGGCACCTGACTGCATGGCATGGAGCCACGCTGCAAATCACTGATAAAACAGATTAGATACTTCATTCTTGCTCTAGCCCTGCCCACCTATTTAAGCCAACATTTTCATAAATCCTAGGACTTACACGTAAGCCACTTCAAATGAGTTTAAAATCTCTGACCAAAGGAAAACATGCATGTCCTTATTTTGCCCCAAGCTTCTCTGGTTCTCTGACCTCCAAGCTGTTTACTATTCTGAACCTCTGTACTGCTTTCTCAGGGGACACAGTGATTCAGAATAAACAGGGTACATGTGAAAGAGATGACACCTCTGATGAAAATCGCAGAAAATGTCACCAACTGCATTTTATGATAAGAGGATAGCTTGTGCAGAGTCACCATAATAGTCTTTTTTTGAAAGTGAGACTGTTCCGTGTATTTAAAAATACACAAGAGATACATCAGATAAATGTCTATAGCTGAATGACAACACAGAGGAAAGAAATATAAAGATTACAGGTATGCTCATGTAATACTTAGTTAATGTTCTATCTCTTAGAAGATGGAGGAATAGGACTCGCTAAGTTTTCCAGGTATCAGTGACAGATGGAGAGTCTGTATATTGATTTTTTCAAAATAAATTCCATAAACACTTAATGATTTCCTGTTATTTCACATCATTACATGTTATTTTACATCTACCACTAGTTGTTCCCAAGTTTTTAAGAAAAAGATAAAGGCTGTTTATGACATTGGACAATGACTGAAAGAGGACTAAGTCTTGAATACGATCTATATCCGATAGATTGTGCGGCAAAATTACCCAAATGTTGTCCTTACTATCTCAACAGCTCTAGCAAAACTATTCAGGCAACATAAACCAGCATTTAAATAGTTTAAACAGTGTGAACCATCAGATGCACCATAACTAAAGAGACTATTGTGATTTATGTTAGAATAGATTAATCCTCTTTTAAAAATATGACAGTAAAAAAGCATTTTAAAGAGGCTAATGAAAGAAGATATTATGGTTGAATTTTACAGGATTAGCTAAATATACCTGATTTGTGCTCTGAGACAAATGAAATTGAAGTACCCAAGAGGGTGAGCTAACCACTGCAGCTGACTTGAAAGAAAATAAGGCTCCTGCAAACAGTCTTAGCCTGCCTCTCGAAGATGTCTGAATCTACGGAAGAGAATTTGCAGCTTCCATTTGCTTAAATTTGTTGCTCTCGAAAATAGCAGCTTCTCTGTCTAAGGGAAATGGAAGTGTAGTGCCACTGATGGAAAACTACATTGAAACTAACACAGCCCTATGAATCCTATTAAGCTTCATTCCCTTCAGTTTACACAGCTTTTATTTATCGAAGATCAGAAAGGACTGTAAGCATATACACCCAAAAAACACCTTTGACACTCTCAGACCTAGGAGTCTCAAAAAAAAGATTTTTTTATGTACAAACAGAGCAGACAAAAAGTGCTCAGTCATAAGCGCGCAGTCATTTAGATGCTTAGGGAATTTAAACTGCCCATGAATGAAAACCACTGACAACTGCTATCCGAAGGGTGCTGAATTTTAATGGAGCAGACAGCACCTCTCTGGGGCACGGCTGCCTGCCCTACAAGCGTGCCCCTTCCCAGCAGTGCGCTGCGTCCCGCTCCATGGGAACACTGGCTGCTGCGCACCAGCGAGGCCCAGCAGAGAGGAGCCTCTTGGGGATGGCACCAAGGGAGGAGGGAGGGGGCAAAATCCAAGAGTTCATTTCCCAGGTGATACAAACCACAGCTTTTCTAAATTATCGTCTTCCTTGTGTCCTACATCGCTATTCCTCCCAGCCGGCTTTGAGCTGGTGTTTCGTGAGGGAAGGATCAATGTTCTCTGGATTCTTCCACCGAACTTCTATTAGTTGAACTTTCCATAGTGCAGCCTTCAATGTCACGTTGCGCAAAGCTTCCCAGGGTAATATTTCCCTTCACTGCACACTGTGTGTCAATCATGGACTTTCATATATCTCTGTGAAACAGTTCATCTGTTAACAAAGCATGTCCACTAGGCTTTGGGAGCTACACTTTACTGGCAGGCAAACTCGCCGGTGTCAGGTATCTAATGGTTGCCATTTTGATCAAGTACAGTGAGGATTTCACATCAGGAAAGAGGAACTGTACTATGAGAACATCTTTTAATTAACTTCAAATGGAAAAAAAATACGGAAAGAAGCCTCTGCCTGGAAAGCACTCAACATTAACTACAGCTCCTCTTCGCATCTGGAACTCTGGTCTGAAAGGCACCAATCCCCTCCTCCACGTCCTCCGCACCATTCATGGTTACAGCTCTCAGCTACCAAAGGCAATATCTGCTTTTAAGACCAGTGGATTAAGCATGAACATCCCTACCAATCTTCATTGTATTTAGGTTAAATTTCAGATCTAACTCACTGGCATAGAGTAAGCTCGAGAGGATCTACCAAATCTTCCCTTCCGAAGTGAAGATACATCTTTTTTTTTCATTAAGCATTTCATCAAAACAGCCCCTTTCAGTCCAGTTTGTGTCAAAAAATTATGGCCTAAATGCACTTTATTCAGACTAAGCTTCTCAAGTAGCTTCAGCTCCAGGAGCAAAAGGATGCTATATGTCAGTATCCATGCCCTGAATACAAACACACAAGCCCTTGTGAATGGTTTCAACCCTTACATAATGTTAATGATTTCACGCTGCATGAAAATGCTCTGCTAGTGGTTTACATCATTCCCTAGATGAGCAGATTATTTACTCAAAAGTCATTCCGTTTCTTTTATCCGTTTACAAGCTGTTCCTATTCATTAGAAGGATCACACTGAGTGCCTCTATACTCTTAAATAAAATAAGGCCAGGGAGCATGCTTGATTACCGATTGTCTGCACTGCTTAATTGTTGTTTCAGCCCTTCAGCTCTGTTTTGGAACCCTCTAAAGACCAGTTCCCAAGACAGCACTGATCTACAAGGGGTTCGTACTACACAGCACACAAATAAATCCAGTTCCTGTCACTTGGATCGGGACTGAAACCAGGTTCTCTTTTATTTAGCCATATATATATATATGGAGATATATATATATATATATATATATATACTGAACAGACTGGACAGCTGGGCGGCGAGTAACCTCATGAAGTTCAACAAGGGCAAGTGCAGGGTCCTGCACCTGGGGAGGAATAACCCTAGACATGCCTACAGGCTGGGGACCGACCTCCTGGAGAGCAGCCCCGCAGAGAGGGACCTGGGCGTCATGGTGGACGACAAGTTGGCCATGAGGCAGCAGTGTGCCCTCGTGGCCAAGAAGGCCAATGGGATCCTGGGGTGCATTAAGCAGAG
>PTEX01000140.1:627263-637468 GCA_003342815.1 Eudromia elegans | reverse complement strand
AAGGAAGGAAGGAAGGAAGGAAGGAAGGAAGGAAGGAAGGAAGGAAGGAAGGAAGGAAGGAAGGAAGGAAGGAAGGAAGGAAGGAAGGAAGGAAGGAAGACAATACAGAATGTATAGACAGTTTTCACATAAACTGTGGGCCTCGTTGCAGCATGATGCTCTAGACACTTTCAGTTTACAGGGTTTCCCAAGACAGACTGCTAAGTTGTGGAAGAGACACCAACTGATCATGATTAAATACGTGCCCATCACCTCCGAGCTGCGAATTGTTGAAGGCTGCTTCTGGGGAAGTATGCATGCTTGAAATATCCCTGCTCGAGGCAACTGCTTTTGGTCATTTGTGGGGAACACCTGGCCGCAGTGAGTATACCTGCCTTCAAAGGTTTATGTTATGCTGACGAATGAAAAATAACAATATATGCAGGCAGAACTGGAAACTCCATTGTCCTTACCAAAACTACAACAAAACAATAAAGAACAATGCAGTGATTCACTTATCAGGGAAACTGGCATCACTCACATTATCAAATTAGATGCTTAAAAAAAGTAATGTGTAATATTTTTCTCATGAAGGTCCATTGAAGTCACTGGAACCTTTTCTGCTGGACTTCACTTGGTTTTGCATCAAAACAGGCAACTGATGTCAGAGCATCTTTTTTTTTTACTATGTCTACATCCCAATGTTGCAAACCTGCCTAAGTGTATCTACAATTAGCAGAGAAATAGTGATTATTTTTCCATTACAGGGATGCCATTTTAGTTTAGCCTTCCTTCCTAGACCTTGGATTTTTATATTTAGAATTTCAGATGTGATATTTCTCTTTTGTAAGCTTAACTTTATAGTTTATTGTTTCATAATGTATTGCAGCTCATAGAAAAAAATCTATTCGTAATCAATACTTCACATTTGAAGAAGGTGTTAGTAGAACAACCTGTGAACCATCTCTCAGACAGATATTTATTTTTTTTTACCATATTGCATTATTCGTGATTGTCAGCTGCTTCACTGTTCATTGCTGTCAGTTACCACATGTGCTTCGCTGGATTATTCTGTACATCTGGATGAACTGACAGGCAGGAGTATTTAGCATCTCTTCCTACACCAAGGAACCAATTAATGCAACCCGTTATCTGATAAATTCTCCTGGGAAAAAAATATACTGGATCAAAAGCTACTTTTTTGAAATGTCTCCTTTTGACTTATTTTGCATATTATGATTAGGAACTTATTATCTACTGAATTTTCCCTGAATATTATTCCTTTGCCTAGAAGAGACTTTTATCTTAGCTTCTGGCAACCATAAATATTATAATAGTGTAACATTCACTGCCAACAATGGCTAACACATGAAAAAGTCTGCATGATATTCTCAGACAAGGAAGGCTTCATGTGAGTGTATGCAGATACAGAAGAAGGGTATTAAAGAAGGAAACACAAACAGTGACCTTGGAAGGGCTATGAGCTGCTCAGCATCCCCAAGGATAACTCAGAGAGCACCTGGGACCTTGTGTCTTCTGAAATGAAGCCAGACATGGTTTCTTGTACTTGGTTCTTTCTGGTGTCGGCAAAGAGGACCCTTTCCTCAACTCATCTCCTCTTACTAGCACCGAGACCTGAATTTATTTCTCTCCTGTCTTTTAATGGTATTCCTAGGAGGACAGAAACTGCATACTCACAGGGGTATGTAAATCACTATGATGTAAATACAGTTCCATCAGTAGGAAGAATCCTTCCCCCACCTACTTTATTTCCAAGAAGTGATAAGCCCAGATCCAAACAGGAGGAGTTTGCATGGAGATATTTTTGTACCCTCAAGAACTATATACAGTGCATGCACAGGGTTAATGTATATATGTTAATGAGCATTCAAATCAGTTCCTATAATTTATCAGAGGGCAGTAGCTACGCTTATTAGGAATGCTCATCAGCATTAAAACAACCAATTAATATAGTACCAAATACTCTCAGGAGACTTAGCCCTAAAAATATCATGAGTTAGCCCCGGAAAATTTCACGATTGCTGTCTTGCTTTCCAGCTGTTCCCAGCCCACTAAGAATTACGAATTGCTCTGAGAGAGGCAGCAGAGTAAGCACTACTTGCTGTAGCACACTTTAGCAGGTATCAACTGTATTAAGAAAGATGAGAGAGAGTTGCAAGAAGACAGCTAATTGTTTACTGTCAGCCACAGACCCAAATGAAACAATACAAGTTCTATTGCCTTTTTGCTTTCTATGGTATCATACTGGAATCTTACTTACCATTGGAGGAGGAATCAGAGTTGCTTGATCTGCAAATATTCTAATGACTCTTGTTTTATTTGTATGTAAGCATAATTTTGAAACACAGAAGGTTAAATGACATACAGAGCTCTCCATCCACATAGCTGTTGATTTATGAGAGAGTGACTCTTCGTTGGCAGTGACTCCTGACCAAAGAACAAGGAGGAGAGCACTCTTCACCTCTTCCTCAGCTGAGAATCTTCTAAAAATCTCTTGCAGTCTGGCACACCAGACACTATCAACAACACAGACTGTTTTCCTGAAACTACTTACATAGGGGGAAAAAAAAGACAGAACGCCTACATGAAAAAGAACCACCTGGTTCACCTTCCAAGTATTTTAAATGACATCCTGTGATGAATAAACACCAGTGTAAGCAGTGTGCTATTTTGATGGTGAACAACAAGGGCCATTTTCAAGGACTTACAGCTGCTGGGAGAAAATAAATAAAAAGAAATTTTACAGTAAGGGAGAGAATTACAACTCCCTTTCAGTCTGTAAATATACACATCTACTATTGATTCTAAACCAAAACAGTCACCAGAAAGGCAACTAGCATATCAGTTAACACCCTTCCAGGATTAGAAACAAAATCATAAGGCAGTACTGAGGTATATGTTTAAACGCAGAAAGCTGAAATAACAAAGTTAAGGATCCCCTGGTGAATCTAAAGTGGTCCTCTCACAAATACAAAGCAATTTAATATGGTTCTCCCTTCAATAGCCTAATGTATGCGTACAGAGCAGCCATTGAGTGCCTGATTTAATATTTCTGGTAACAGTTTATACAGGCATGCTTTTCAAGTTCTTACTCCATATTAACATGGCCCAGAACACGAACAAACAGAAACCAGAGCGCTACTTTCTGTGCACTGCATTGGCTGAGCTTTGTTTCAACAAAGAAAGGAAACCAAAAGTTGTTCAAATGAACCACATGGTTGTTATCAGAATCTGGTATATTGCAGCTCTGTACATGTTGAGTTGCAGTTAAGATGTTCATGGGAATAGCTCTGCTTCTTGTGCCAGCGAAGAGGGAGAGAAGAGCTACTGACTCAGGCTTGACCATGTTGTTGGCACTCCTGGTTGCAAGAGGTTGGCCTCGAAGCTGCCCGTTCCTTCAGTGACTCTGGGATTCACGCTGTCCCTGTCACATTCCCTTTGTAAGGGGAAACAGAGCAGAGCCAGAGGCACAGCAAGAAGAAATTGCTACCAAGTGGGGACAAATAGGCCCAAGACTTTTCAGACCAACTGTTCTTGTTTTTGGCAGAAGTCTGAGAGAGGCAGCAGCTTCTGGAAAGGCTGAGGCATTACGGGGAGAAGATGGAAGGCGAGGATGCTGCTGGAGAGAATGCCACAGACATTAAATATTTCACTTAAAATGAAAAAAAAAAAAAACCAAAAAAACAGCAAGGGTCTGATGCGGAAATGCTAGAGCTATTCTGAATCTCCTTTCTGAGGAAAGAGCAATCAATCTATCCAAAATGCTTTAGACTGAAATCAGATAACGCAGCTCTTAGGTTCTTTTATTCAAAGCAGACATTGATTAAAAAAAAAAAAGCCTGGTAAATGCAGCCTTGTTTCCTGCGGATCTGTGATGTGTAGCTGATTGACTCTGGTGTTTAAAAGGTAAGCTTAAGCTTCAGTTTCCCCTGAGCAAATTGCCTATTTTCTACTAAGGCAAAATAGATTGCACTTTTTTCCTAGGTGGATACTTGCAAGTTCTCTCTCCCTTAATAGGCCACCGATTTTCACTAGCTGTAGCTCTCTCTCCCTCAAATAGCCACGACCAAAATCATTCAGCAAGCTGAAGCACCAGCAGAAGGAATACTAGTGCAAACCCAGTACACAAGCACAGTCCCAGCATCACCAAGGTTCACCAGCCCTTTTCCAAGCTATTCCCTCCTATTCCATGATATCAGAATAGAAGCCGGCAAGCTGACAGGCATTTCTGATCCTAAAAGCTGGAGCTGGCACTGCCAGTCCATTTACAGCATACCATCCCATAATGAGAAGCAAAAAACAGAGGTAACCATCCTTAAGTCACCATCTAGCCTTATAGTTGAAAATGCAAAACCAGGAATGAAACAGAGTACTTAAATATTGATTTCTAGCCAGAGTAAGCCCTTTCCCCACTTTTACAGCTATACTGCCAAGCATGTGAAACACTTGGAATTATTTTCCTAAACAAATATTACTAAATAAGTGGAGATCATTTTCTTATGAGTGCCCATTTCCTATATTTGCAAACTTACGGCTGTGTTCAAAAATAGTTAAACTAAAGAATATGTGTCAAAATAGAGGAATTTTTTTCTACTTATTTAGGGGTAAAAAACATCTGTTCCTGCCTGTTTCATTAGCAGAAAGTATGATTCTTTAAAAGATCTACATAATTTGTGCCCCTATCTAACTTTAAATACTTTAACATTACACTTCATAGTATTTCACTTAAGGGCAGTGAAATAGTGAAAGACTATTTGTATGTCAGAATTTGTTTGTGTGGATGAATTTGTGCATATACATGCGGAATATCTGGATACTGCAGCTTCCAAAGTGTAGCAGCACAAAGAAAAAGAACAGAAATGCTGAATCACAGGACTGCATTTTATATACAGATGCTTCTACAGAAACAGTACCGAGGTCAGTGTTGCATCTGTAGGCACCTATGTGCACAGACATACGTATGTACTCCTAACCATGCACCTTCACCCTATGCCTGAAGATACATCATAAACTCATAATGAAACACCTTACACCTCAAATATAAATACTTACTTCCGTTAGTATTTACATTTTATCTCTATTCTTATATTCTCTAGGTGTCCCTGCGTATCTCTAGGTGACCCTATGTGTGTAGGGCTGTAGATGATCTCCAAAGGTCCCTTCCAACCTTAATGATTCTATGATTCTATAATTTTCATTTATGAATCTAGTCAGACTTCAACCATCCCTGTGGATAAAAAACACTTCAGTATTTTGTATTTATTTTTAGAAAACAGCAATATTCTCCATTATATAGTTTTCTTGACATATTCCATCCATCATCATCCTGCCAGTTTACCTACCTCTGATAGGTCCCTTTGTTAGGTGTTTTTTACACCCTATTGCAGTTCAGGTGAACTCATCTGTCATTTGAAAATGCATTTGACAGCATTCATAGCACAGTTCCTCAGTCACCACTTAGTTGACATTCTTACTTATATCCTTTCTTTTCTTATGGCTTGCCAGTCTATAATCACACTAGACTCTCACCATGTGATTGCTTTCCTTTACATCTTCCACTTCAGGAATTTTGACAAGTAGTTTTTAAAGTCCAAATAAATTACTTCAGATACATTTTCTTTAGAAATTACTATGCCAGCATGTTCAATAAATTGTCGGTAGACTCAAAACACCGCTTTCTTTTTTGGCATCTATGCTGCTTTGAGAATATTATGCATCTTCATCTTCCTATTGGTTTCTAATTACTTCCTTTAGTTACTGCTACATCCTGTTCCCCAGGACTAAAGCAAGACAAACTTGCTTATAATTTCCAGTCACCACAGAGCCTTTGTTAGAGACAAAACTGAAATCTGCAATTTTAGGGTCTGCTCATGAAATATCAATGTGTATTTTATTAAGAATACAACCATTTCATTCGTATGTTTTCACAGAATTGTTGGTGCAGCAATAGTCATGTTTCTTTAAAATATGTCACTATTTAAAATACAAGCTTATACCAACATCTCTTCTTTTGACATCTCAGCCTCACAAAATTTCAGTTTTACTAGCTGGAAAATTACTGTTTCCAATTTTGTCCATAATTTAAAAAGACACAAGCAGATAATTTCATTCAGTGATTTCATCTACTCCAAGGCAAACGTATCATAGAGAAGTAGTGTGAGTAGCTACAACCCTAGCCAAACAGAAAGGGATGGGTAAGAAACATGGATGGGAGAAGCTTGTTTTCAAATCCTTGATATGTTCTCCTGATGCAAACACCAAATGCTCACACAGTACACAAACACACAAGTCTTATTCTGAAATGTAGACAAAATTCAAAACTTAACAATTATCCTCAATGAAGAACATAGCATGTAGACAAATTTTTAATATTTGTTTATGTTTATTTGTATTATAGTGAGGTAATGTGTCCAGGCCATGTCACACCCATTCTCAGTGTTAAGGCCATGGTCAGGGTTAAAGGAGTTATAAAGTGTAGGGCCCCATGTGGACTATGATTGCAAAGGCTATGCCAAAGGACACGTGGTGCTACACCAAATATGTCCCTATGACAACTTTCATCTCTCAGCAATTTATTGGCATGATGGGCCCAAGTCCACATCACAACCATTCTCAAGGCTATGGTTAGGATTATGTTTAGAGGAATGACAAGGCAAGGAGCACCATGTGGAATGCAGCTTGAAAGGCCATTGCAAAGGACGTGTGGTGATACCAGGTCTGCCCATACTGCAGCTTTTTTGTCTCAGCTTTTGACTGGGATCATGCAGATTGTTCCAGGTTACTCCCACTGCCAGCAACACAGTTAAGGATAGGGTTAGCACAGTTAAGGATAGCGTTATAATTCATAGAGCCTCATGTGGATTATAGCAACAAAGTCCATGCCAAAGGACATGTGGTACTACACCAAGTTTGCCCCTATGGCAGCTTTAGTCTCTCAGCATGTTATTAGGGTGATCGATCTGCAGCAAGTTTGCACCCATTCTTAGTATTAAGCTTATGGTTAGTGGTAGAGGAGTGATAAAGTGTAGAACCTCATGTTGAGTGAGGTTGCCAAAGCCATTACAAAGGACATGCAGTGCAACACCAAATTTCTGCCTAGTTCAACTTTCGTGTCTCGGAATTTTATTGTGGGAATGATTAAAAGTCCAGATTGCTATCATGCACAGAATCATAGAATCACAGAATGGAGAGATCACCTAGCCTAACTCTCCCTGCTCAAGTACGGATGCCTAGAGCACATGACACAGGTTACATCCTTGGTCCAGGCGAGTTTGGAGGATCTCCAGAGCAGGAGACTCCACAGCCTCCCTGGGCAGCCTGTTCCAGGGCTCTGACATCCTCACAGTAAAGAAGTTCTTCCTCACATGGAGATTAAACTTCATGTGTTTTAATTTATACTCATTACCTCTTGTCCTGTCACTGGCCACCAATGAGGAAAGATTGACCCCATCTTCTTTATATTCTCCCCTCAGGTATTTATACATATTGATCAGAACCCCTGTCAGTTATTCTTCTCCAGGATAAACAGACCCAGCCCACAGAATCACAGAATAGTTGAGGTTGGAAGGAACCTCTAGAGATCATCTAGTTCAACCCCCCTGCACACACAGGGTCTCCTAGAGCATGTGGCACAGGATGGCATCCAGATGGGTTTGGAAGATCTCCAGAGAAGGAGACTCCACCACCTCTCTTGACAACCTGTTTCAGGGCTCTGTCACCCTCACTGTCAAGAAATTTTTCCTTAAGTTCCTGTGAAAATTTTGATGCTTCAGTTTGTGAATGTTTCCTCTTGTACTGCCACTGGCCACCATTTAAAAGAGGCTAGCCTCAACCTCCTCACTCCCTCTCCTAAGGTATTTATATACACTGATCATATCCTGTTTCTTCTCTTCCCTTCAGCCTTCTCTTCTCCAGGCTGAAGAGGCCCAGCTCTCTCAGCCTTTGCTCACAGGGCAGATGTTCCAGACCCCTAATCATCTTTGTGGCCCTGCGCTGGACTCTCTCTAGCAGCTCCACATCCCTCCTGCACTGGGGAGCCCAGAACTGCACACAGTACTCGAGGTGCGGCCTCACCAGGGCTGAGGAGAGGGGCAGAATCACCTCCCTCGACCTGCTGGAGACGCTCTGCTTAATGCACCCCAGGATCCCATTGGCCTTCTTGGCCACGAGGGCACACTGCTGCCTCATGGTCAACTTGTCGTCCACCATGACGCCCAGGTCCCTCTCTGCGGGGCTGCTCTCCAGGAGGTCGTTCCCCAGCCTGTAGGCATGCCCTGCACTTGCCCTTATTGAACTTCATAAAGTTTCTCAACGCTCAGTTGTCCAGTCTGTTCAGGTCCCTCTGGATGGCAGCGCAGCCCTTTGGAGTATCAGATACTCCTCCTCCTCCCAATTTCACACCATCAGCATACTTGCTGAGGGAGCACTCCATCCTTTCATCCAGACCATTGATGAATAAATTTGACGGGCATCACTTTTTCACAGAATGAATCACTTAGTGATTCACTGTAGAATCACTAGGCTTTCCTCAGATTCCATAGAATCACTTAGTCTTTCCTCATAAGACAGATGCTCCAGTCCCTTAATCATCTTCTTTGCTCTGTGCCAGACGCTCTCTAGAAGCTCCATGTCCCTCTTGTCCTGGGGAGCCCAGAACTGCATACACTACTCCAGGTGCGGCCTCACCAGGGCTGAGTAGAGGGGCAGGATCTCCTTCCTCGACCTGCTGGCAACGCGCATCCTGATGCAGGCCAGGATCCCATTGGCCTTCTTGGCCACGAGGGTACATTGCTGCCTCATGGTCCACTTGGTGTCAACCAAGACTCCCAAATCCCTCTCCATGGAGCCACTTTGCAGCAGATGAGCCCTAATCTGTCCTGGTGCCTGGGGTTATTCCTGCCCAAGTGTAGGACCCTGCACTTGTCCTTGTTGAATCTCATGGGTTCCTCTCTGTCCAACTCTCCTACCTGTCCAGGTCCTCTGAATGACAGTATTCCTTAGTTTAGAATTAGACTGATGAAAAATCCCATAGTTCCACATGGAGTGCAGTACAAAGACCATACCAATGGACATTCAATGCTACACCAAATTTGCCTCTATGGCAACTTTCATCTCTCTGCAATTTATTGGGACGATGGGCCCAGGTCCAGGTTATTCACATACACATACACAGGTTAAGGTCAGAGTTAGGGTAGTGATAAAGCACAGAGGCCCATGAGGAGTATGGCTGCAAACGCAATAGCAAAGAAAATGCAATGCTACTCCAAGTCAGGCCCTAGAGCAACTTCTGTCTCTCAGCCTTCTATTGGCCTAATATTTCCAGGTCTAATTCTTGTTTTTAGAAAACTGCAGAGTATGTTATCTTAGACTGGACTGCAGGATCTTATCAAGATGCCTTCCTGGGAGACGAAGGCTTGAAAATCCTTCAGCTGAAAAAATGGTGTAGGCAGTGGGGTGGGTAGAGAGGCAAAAGAGGCACTGAATGTTAGTTTTGCTACCTTTGGCATGTGCTCTCATTTCTGCAGCCACTTTTTTTATGTCAATCAACAAATACATTATACATGCACTGAAAACTACTTCTTAATTAAGCAACAGAGTCATGTGCACAGGGTATTTCTGTCAAGACTGAAACAGCCTTACACATGTATATGAGCTGATATGGAAGTCGCTGGAAAAAACCAGACACAGATAGCTTCCCACTAGTGCTAGGTAAACCAGGTGTTTTCAGGCCTATGGCTGTGTATTTAGGTGTCTAAATTTCACAGAAGTCTCCTCCTCAATCCAAGCCTCTCTGTCGACAATTGTCCTGCACCTCACTGGAAGCTGAAATAAGAAAATAAAGCAGGAAAAGGATCTGACACCAGCATTTCTGAGTGATTAATATTTGTCCTTGGAGTTTTTTCCACAGAAGCAGGACGGCATGTAGTTGTTGTTCTGAGAAAGAAAAAGCTCTGTAAGCTGGCTTAGGAGAGGGCTCAGAGACATAAAGGCATGTTTTCTTGGTCCAGAATAATACTTTATGTGCTGAGAAGTAGATTTAAGGCTCTACATACCTCTTGCTGCTAGTTGCAACCTGGACAAGTCTTGTTACTAAGTCTTTAGACGTTAATACCCTCACTAATGTGAAAGTCGATTTTCCTTACTTTTTCCTTTCTTTTTCCTTTTTTCTCTCCCCTCCCCTCCCCTCCCCTCCCCTCCCCTCCCCT
>PTEX01000140.1:560550-626873 GCA_003342815.1 Eudromia elegans | reverse complement strand
CTCCTCTCCTCTCCTCTCCTCTCCTCTCCTCTCTTCCATTTTTGCCTCTTCTTTTCCACACAGCAATAGCACCCTTACTACTTGGAAGTCTGCTTCTCACAAAGCTTCCACAGCAAATGCTAACTAGACAGCCACTTTAGGGCTGTGGGTGATTACTCCAGTAAATGGGTGCAATAAGGAAAGGAAGTTAGCATGGGGAGGAAGAGTCAGTCCAAAATCATGAGAATATTTTCTGAATCTGATAAGGAGAGTAAGAGGATGCTCTCTATGGAGGAGGATCAGCAGGAGCTTCTCTAGAGGTAGTCAAGCAAGGAAGGACACCTTTTAGCAGAGGGCTAGCCTAAAAGTGAGCTAAGGAAAACCTGTGCTGTCTGGACTGCAATATTGGTTAAAGAACTTCAGGTTGCAAAGGTTTTTTAAACCTGGTCCCTCTGCAGCAATGCCTGAAATTATTATCATATTCTTGTCTTTAGGGAGGCAGACCTCTAAAAGAGTAGCCAACAAATGTCTCCAACCTACTCTTCTTTGAACTGTCAGCTCCTCCTGGCAGCTGTTTCAGTCTGCAGGGAATGAGGTTCTAGTTCTTCCACACCTTCTTCCTTGAAAACGTTAAAAAAAAAAAATGAGCAAAATCTGGTTAAGAAAGTTAATTAATCAAAGAGAGAAAGTCAGAGGAAAAATTCACCAAACTGTGCTGGTCTGAGGATAGGCATGTTGCATGAATATTCATAGCAAACTTGTCTGCTACGCTAGCTTGACAAGCTCAGATTGTTTAAAACGTAAGTCACAACCCCCCAGGTAAACTAATCAAAGGACCTAGTATAGATCTTTGCTGTATATTGTTCATGAATGTGGGCATTTACTCTATTCCCATGAGTCAGTTCATACTGAAATGGATCCCTAGCCTAGCTTTTCATTAGATTCATTAGCAACATAGGTTGAAATTAAAAAATAAAGAGGGAAAGGAATTCACATTTTTGCAGACAACTTTCTGATCTGAGTGCTTTTCATTATTTTAAAGAATTTAAATGTTTTACCAACTTTAAATATGAACCTACATATATTTTTCTCCATTTCATGGAGCATTGACTCAAAACGTTGCCTACATACAGAAAATAACATAAGGTAGTAAGGGGACAGCAGCATAGTTGATCTACACTTCACAGAGCAAGTACAGCACCAGGAAATACAGTTGCCAGCAAATAACACAGTGGCCTGAAGGTGAACATATGGTATTTGTCATACTGCTGAGCTATGAAACTTGCTAATATGGCCATAGGAATGAGAAAATTTTTTAAAAAGGGGAAAAAAAAGGAAAAAAAAGAAATTATTTTGTTTCAACAGGGCATGTTACTGATCAGATGCAAGTAAACAGGCTGTGCAAAGGCTGGAAGTTAAAAGACAACTAGATAACTGCAACACGTTAAATAGAAAAATTATCACCCTGAATTGCTAGAGACTATGTGATATCTTGCTATAATCCACAAAACAAAATTCAGAATGTTTAATTATACCCCAACTCAACAAATAATAATCTTTAGATCATTGTATTCACATGAAGAACGGTATGGAGCATATGGATCATGTGGAGCATATGAGCAGATGGATCTTAAAGATTATTAAATTAGTGGCTAAATGACTGCAAAGAGAAGGAAACAGACATATAAACAAAAATTGGAAAAGAAAAAGAGTAGACCTAATTGTAAGGAAACATAGAAAGATGATAAAATATTCTCTTACATCTTAGCACAACTGATACTTGATGAATTATAGGGAATTCAATAACTTCTGCTAACAAGGTCTACAGTTAAAAGACTGATTGCTATGTTTGGAAATAACAATTTCCACTTATTGTGAGACTTTGAGTTTGGCCAACTGTTCACTTTGGTGTTGAAGGGGGAAAAAAATAACATAGATATAATAATGGAACTTCCATATAAAGGAGGTATTTGCCTTTTTAGAATACATAGAAGCAACTTTAGCCAAGATAGTCAAATACATGTGCCAAATTTTTGAGCCCAAAAGCCTTATTTGGATAGATAAACAAACTATCAGATTTTCCAAAGTGCTCAGCTGACAGTAATTTCCCTTGAAGAAATGGCTGGTTAAGAGCTAAGCACTTTAAAAAAAGAAAGTTTACTTAAGCACACATGTTGAAATGTCTTGCCTTAAGTGCACAGGATTGCAGACAACTGTCTCATTTTGTTAAATTCAAGTCAGAATGAAAATAAAGCTGACAAAAATGATGGTTATCTGATTAATCCATATAATATGCCGTCTCAAGTCCTTATTGAGGCTAAGGGCCAAGTAAAATGTGCTGTATGTGCAAAAATGTCATGATTTAAAAAACGCTTAACAATTTTCGTAGATTCACAGGGTACTTTAGGCAGGAGGGGACCTCAGGAGGTCTCTACTCCAACTCCTCATCAAATCAGGGCCATCTCTGGGGTCAGACCAGGCTGCTTAGGGCTGTGTCCAGCTGGCCTTGAAAACCTTCAAAGACAGAGAGGGCACAACCTCACAGGGCAACCTGCCCCGCTGCCTGACTGTCCTCACAGGGCAAAAAAATACCCTGTATCCAGTTTGAGCATCTGTTTCAATATATGCCTGTCGCCTCTTGTCCTCTTGCCATGCCACAATTCCTGATAATCCTGTGGACACTTCCTCCCAGGCATTTGGGGATATGTCCCCTATTAAACTTGTTTAAATGCAGCTTCACGTGATTCAGCTGGAAGCCAGAAGTACTGGTGTAAACTCGAACTAAATCTTAAATCTGACTCCCTATGTACAGTTACATCAGTTTAACCAGAACAGCTTGCTGGTGGATTTAAGCTAAACTAGTAATATCATGGGCAAATGAGACAGATATAAAAAAAAAAAAAAAAAAAAAAAAAAAAAAAAAAAAAAAAAAAAAAAAAAAAAAAAAAAAAAGCTGCCATTTTTATAGAATAAGATCATCAGGTATAATTACAAACTATTTTTAGTAGGGTAAAGACCATCTATCTTCCTGTCGCAGGGCATAAGCTAATCACCTCCTGCCGCGCGGAAGAAATCTTTCTTCCTTTAGGTATGTCAAGTAGGGTGAAGGCCTTTCTCCAAAACATCTGTTATGGGCCTCAGAAAGGATTATGAGCTAAGTGGACCACTATCCATTTCAAAAATAATTAAATTCTTATGTAAAACATAGCAATATTATCATCAAATTGGGACTAAGTCCAAGGTAATGGAAGCATGGAACAAATAGTCCCCTTCCGCCTGATCAGATGCCTTTCTTGGCATTAAATTGAAGTGCGTCAGCAAAGGAGGTAACTTGGTTAGCAAAACAAGTAATATTAATGAATTTTCTTGGGTTATATGTGCCAAATCTGTGTTTAATTGGTCTGACTTGGAAAGGCTATAAAGGATCATTTTATTAATCTCTAAGGTCTGAATTTTAGTAAGGATTTTGAATTATTAAAGAAGCTGGATGATATTTAGGGCATCAGGTAGACTCGCACTCATATTTGAAATCACAGTATCAACCAAGCATTCTTGAGACCGATTCTTGGATTCAAAGATATGCATTTAGGCTCACAAAATGTTTAAAACAATTTAAGATATAGCTGGATCCATTATGTTTTAAGGTTTTCTGAACTAAATAGTCTATATTATTTCATTGTTTAAGAGACCTGGGTATACTGCTGCAACAAGAGGTTTCAGAGAATTTCCTGACTTATATTTAATTTAAAATCCTCAAGCACAAAGCTGTATCAGCTTGAACTGTTGTACTAAGCTGTAAAACATGAATTCTAGAATTTGGTCTGAGGAAACCTCAGGGATGCGGACAGAAGTGAGGGCCGGATGAGCTGTCCCCCCAAGACCACCTCTTGGCAGCGTGAATGACCTCTTGTCCACACTGCTGCAACTTACTTTCGCCCCGTGAGGACAAACAGCGATGTTGTACTTGTTCCTTCTGATCAGGAAGCAAGATTCCTTGCCCTCTATGCCAGCTGATGACCTCTTGGTCCTTACTGTTCCTTTCCTGAGCTGCATGAATAATAAGGAAGTCATGGCAGGTGCTCTCCATCCTGAACAACACAAGTGCTTTAGTTCCTGTTCCCTTTCCACTTCCTAAGGTGAAGAACCTGCCTCTGTCACCCAACTCCAAACACATGAGAAGAGGTGGATCATCTCCCAGATGCAAGACACTGAAAGACCTGATCTAGCTCCCACTGGTCAGGGGGTAAGTTCTGCTGCCTACAGAAAACTTTACAGTCATGCCACTACGGTGAGCACACCTCTCCTTCTGTAAGCAGACAGCTTGGGGCAATGCAGCTATTCTGAACTATAACAACAGTTCTCCTTTTTTTTTTATCCCCCATTTTTGTCTTCATTTAAAAAATGTATTACTTTAGCCAGTATTTCTCCACACCCCGGAGCTAAATTTTGAGCAAAAGCACGCGACCTCAGTAGGGTCAATCTAGCTGATCTTGCCAATGGGGAAAGAGCTTCACTGAAACTCTGCTCATCACAGCAATGCAGCTATGGCTGACCGCACTTCTCTCGATGTAATAATCTAGGCATTTAACTAAAACATTGTAACATCAATCATAAGTTGTCACTAAGACCCAGAATTATTTGAGGAGATGAAAATAACTGTTTCTAGAGTGTTGCTAGTGTTGTGAGATTCCTTTTTTTTTTTTTTTCTCTGTAGTTGAAATTGCACCCACTTATATGAAAAGAACAAAGTTTATATTGCTATGGTACTTGCTGACCTAAGGTCAGTGTTATCCTATTAGAAAGCAAAAACATGCATTGAGACTTGTTTTTCTTTTAATAAGAGTCGAACACTTGCTATGTACTGCTTTCTGTTCAAGAATTATACTGCACAGATGGGATATAGATCCCTTAATAAACTTTTTCTGGTTTTTGGTTTTTTTTTTTTTTTTTNTTTTTTTTTTTTTTTTTTATTGCTTTTACTTTTCCCAGTATCAGTGATTGAAAACCACATTAATAGTTCTCCAAATGAGAATGCTCTTTTTTTTTCCTGTGGCTTTGAGCTCTTTGCTATGGATAAACCGAGGTGTTTGGGAAGGCAATATAATATGCTTTCAGATTATTAAAAAAAAAAAAAAAAGTTATGTTATTGTTTTTTCAGAGACCAGCAGCCACAAGATGTTATTAAATGTATTTCTGAATATATGTACTATCCAATTACAAGACAGTAGAGAAGGCTCAAAACAAATCTAAGATGGGCAGATTCCTTTGGGAAATGATATCTCTTAACGGAAAATTTTTAGCTGTGAGGGTAATAAACCATCACAATATGATCCCAAACACTGTGAGTGACTTCTTATTGTCTGGAGTCTTTATATCTAGACTGGAAACAAAATCCTAGTCACTCACTTTAGTGGGGCTGAGATTTTACTCCGATTATTTTCCTAGTGGAGCATCTAACTAAGATTATTGAACTTAACATGGTGTCTGTAAAAGGTCTGTTTAGAAAAGGTTGAGGGACTGTTTGTACAGGGCAGAGTAAGACATTTCTGAGGTTTTAAAACCTCTAATATTCTCCAAGTACTCCACTTTGATCTGCTAAACTATTTGTATGCTCTGACTGGGGAGCCCGGGATATTTTACAGACATTGATGGAGCTTCAGTGCTCCTGTGATATCAGACCATGCTTGCTATTGATGCAGAAACGAAGGCTCACCAGGTGGAAGCATCTTTCTAAAAGCCACAGAGAGGACTCAAAATAATCAAGGCAGAGGCTGTGTTGTCTTCTGATTGCTCTGCACCAGTTCTAACCTGACTCAACCCCTGGCCCGCAGAAATTATGACATTTAGACCAGTGCTGAGATGAACTCCCGTAGGCTTTGCACAAGAAAGGTTAAGCTATGGGGGGATGTGGGGAAGGGGTACTGCACTGCAGCCGATCTGTGGTCCTCTGCACTGTTCTGCAGGCTACCACACCATTTTTAGGCAAGAAAGTGAGAAAAAGGAAAAAGATTACATTAGAAGAAACAGCTACTTTGAAATGTGAGGACTACATGTGAATAGGCTGAAAAGGACAGTATTTAACAGCAGTCTTCGAGCAGGAGTTCCCACTTTCAGCGAGGCAATAATACAGTAATGTGACTATGCGACAGAAAGGTGACGTGGTGTCATTTTCCAATCCACATTGTTCAGAAAGAAAGAAAATTAGCAGGCATTTTGGCATGAAATCTCTTAAAATTATTCTGTTGATTAATCTTTGACTACCTTTCAACATCATTAGTGTTTTAAAACAACAAAAAAAGGCATGTTTAACTTTTTGGCAATCATAATTGCCAGATTGTTGAAAAGTCATAATTGGTTTTGCTCTTTTTTTTTTTTTTTTTTTAAATCAGCCCTTTAGCTTTCACTGCAAGATTATTTCCTAGCAATACACTTGACCTGAAGTTCAATTAACATAAACAGGATTCACCCTGCATTGGACCTGCATAATCTCCTTGCTAAGAAATCACAGGTTGTAATGATACTCTGAACTGATCCTTTTTATGCTGTCCTTGATTGTGCCTCTGAAAGGCCTTAAAAATTCATTTATAACTCAAGAAAGAATCACAGTAGTCCCTCATTTAACACAGAGAAAAAACCCTAATGACTTCCATTGGGATGAGACCATACTCCGGTGGAAGAATGGTAAAATCTATCCTGCTTATAGCACTTCTGTGGGCTTTTTTTCCCATTTCCTCTGACTTTCTCACTTTAGAGAAAATCCTGAGAGACATTTAAGCTTTTTTCATATCAATAGCAGCCAAAGGAAACCCATTTTTTCAAAACGCTTTCCAGGAAAAATGATCTTTCAATTCTCTGAAGGAGAAACGACATACAAGAACAGCCAGATCTGTGTACAGTTTATCTACAAAAAGAAAAGAAAGCATCAGACAAACACTTCTTAATTCATCTAATACACACCCATAAATTTTAAACCAGCTATTTACAGGCCTGCATAGGTATGATAACGTTAATCTGATTGCTGCATATGTGTACACATTCAGCTTTACTGTATACAACACTGTATGTACTGTATTCATTGCCTTTACTTATTACTTATATAACAATAGATACTTGCACACCTTTCATTTTATATCTTCCTATAACTAACATGGCTTTTATTGTAATTGATTATAAATAATCAATTTTGGCCATCAATCAATAATCAATCTGGCCATCTAAACTAGGCTGGCAAAGGGGAACAACTAGCTAGAAAAAATAAATCTTGTTTGAGCTATATACTTATATAGGTGACACAATATTCCTTGCAATAATGGAGGATGTTGAACTATGAAATTGCTGCAGCAGGAGGAATAGCATAATAAACTTGTCTGCTTCACCAGCGAGTGCTAATGGGACTATTTTTACCGACTGAGTCCTTAATGCTGCTGTCACACCTCTAAAGCAAAGAAAACAATCTGTGAAATGATCTACGTTCATTTTACTGAGAGGATATGTCCAAACATAAACGTCTAATAGCCCTCTCAGAAGACCTTTTGATTTATTCTAAGACAAACTAAGAAACTTTGCTCGGCAAATATTTCTACGCCACTTAGCTTCTGCTTTTCCTTCAGCACGTAACAGCAGTGGATTAAGCTCTAGCTGTGTCAAAGGACAGACTTAATCTATCCTCCACCGTAACAGCTGCATTTCAATTTTGCAATGGTGCAGACGAGACTGGGGACAGAGCAATTCCAACCAAAGGGTTCAGTTATTTAATAATCTCACAGAATGATCAAATTACAGAAATGTTGTACCCACTTGCCCTTTCAGAAAACCTTTGTGTCACCAGCGGCCCTCACAGCTGCACATTTTTCACTTTCAAAAGACCTTACTAAATTTGATTCCTTCTCTTCCTTCTCTCTTTTCTCTCAAAAAGTCACAAAAAAACCAAAAACAAACAAGCACATTTAAAACCTTGAAGGTTTGAAGGATGCAAAGCCAAGGAAGCCTGAAGCCTAGTGGATACTTTGCTGCTAACGGTGTATGGGGCATTCTGAGATACTACAGTGAGAACTAGTGACCCCAAACCCTAAAAGAGGCAATTTAATGTGAACCTTGCTTTAATTCCGCAGGAAAAAGAAAAATCTGTTTAATTCACCAAGGTCTTTTCATTTTCTTTTGGATTAGTTGGTAAATTAAGTATCTGATCTCTCATTAGGATTTAATCTCAATACCCTGAGCTGGCAACCAGGAGGTACCTGAAGTCACTTATTGCTTCAATACATGATATATAGTGAGCAACAGGACTTGGTCAGCTAGGACTTCAAACGCAGTCACACAAATGAAAGCACTCGTAAGTGCCAGTGAGAAAGTAAGCCAGCAGAGCTGCACACACGATAACACAAGGACGGTTAACCATTTGCAGCACATTTGACATTTGTCACCCTCTTTTCTTTCTACACTAGCCATGAAACCTTCATGGCCAGTGCACGCTTGGTGAGTCACTATCGCGAGGAAGAAGTAGGAAAAGTTATGGTTTTCCCTCTTGCTCCCTCTCCACGCAACACCGTTCCAGCGGGCAGATGGGAGCCTCCTGCAGCTGCCTGCTCCTGCCGTGTGGGCACAGTGATGGCTCTTCCCAGGAGGACGTTCACTTCCCCCTTCACAAGTTTTACGGGGAGCAGCAGCAAGTCTGGCTGTCCTGGCTGGCCCCTCTGCCTTCCCTGCTCCCTCCACAGGCCCTGCTGCCTCCCCACTTCCCCTTGCATGAGAAAATGGGATGGGGAAGGACACGGCGGGATTGATACGTGCAGAGAGGGTTCTTTTGTAAAGACAGGCAGGTTTCTGACAGTTAGCGAAAAAGGAAAAGGCTACAGTGGGAAAGAGAAGGTAGGGAGCCTTAGTGGGAGAATAGAGGAAAAAATGTCACCACCTGTAAATGTGGCTGGCACCGCCCCGTCAAGCTCCCGGCTGCCCTCTCCAGCTCCAAACCCACCCCAGAGACCCCTCACGCAGCACAGAAGGGATGTCCTCTCCTCCTTTCTTGCCTCAAGCTTTCTTGTCACAGGCAGTGTTGATATTGCTCCTCCAACTAAAGGGTCTTACGTTGCCCCTCACCGGAATCTGCTTTTCTCTCGTTTGTCACTTTGCCAAAACGTAACTGTGCCAGAAGGCCTGTTGGCAGGCCTGCAGTGTTTGTGACTATAGAACTTATCCCAAAGGGTCCTGGGGGCAAGACCAAAGAACTGCGAGCTAGTGGAGACTAACAGGGATGAGGAAGAAGAGAGAAGCATGGAGGCTGAAGGAGGATTCACCTCCACACTGCAAGAATGTCCAAACGGTAAGAAAAAAAAATAGATTCTCCAACAAAAATAAAAAGAAAGTTCAGTTCCTTACATTTTGAGCAGATCTCCTCACCTGGAGAACTAGGCGAGAGCGCACTACTTCCATGGCCTGATGCTGCTTTCCACATCTGCAAACCGAGCTAGGAGAGGACAGGCGAGGCGGGCACTCACCAAGCCCCTCCTGCTGCTGCCCGCCTGCTGCACTGCTGCCCCACAAGGAGCAGGTGTCTCCTTCGCGTCTCCCATGGGCTGCTACGTGAGTCGTACGACAGGGAGGCTGTGAGAGCAAATAGAGATCTTTGAGACTCATAGGTGGATAGCACTCCAAGAGGTGCGCTAGTACGAGGTGCCTGTACACTTCCCTACAGGGAAGAAATCTGCCCTGAATTTAAGACAAATACAGAGGATTCGGTGGAGAAAAGAAACACCAGGTAAAACGGAGGAGTCCAAGAGGATGGGAGAGGCAAGGGAAAGGACAAGAGGCAAACACAATGTGGGTGGTTTTGACCAGTATTGTTTTTAGCTATAGGGAGCCAAGCTAGATTCTCTTTCATTGCCAAACTGATCCATTGAGGTCCAAGCAAAAGACTTAATTGCAACAGGAAATTGCTGGTTTAAAAAAACATATCTGTAAAGAAGAGGAGAATACATATGGCACATATGTGCCTTGACAATTATGCTAGATAAACCATGAATTTTGACAAGCGTGTATCTGTAAGTTTGCCATGGAAATGGGATTGTATAACATCACAGCTGAAACAAAAGTTCAGCCTCTGAAAACTGCGGAGGCGTGCTGCTAAAATGTTTGCTTTGAATGCTAGCTGACTAGTTTTATAACTCCCATGCATCTAGTTAATGCTCTTTTAGACAATACATGGAAAGGGTGGATGCCAGGACTGTGCAATAAATGTATCGGAATTGTTTGTTATATCTAATGGCCAGAACCCAATTTCAGCATTTCAGAATGGGCTAGAAGTTTTTTGTATTAGGAAACTCAAGAGATGAGACTGCTCGGCTTGCTTATGGAGATCAAGCAGAGGTGTGCAAAGATATTTGCTTCTTTACTTAATGAGGAAATTACTCTGTCGGGGTATTAATATCATTGCTGGGAACTGGTTAGCTGAGGGAACCGATGAGGCTATAAAGACTTACTCTTTTATGCTGTTAATGTAGGGCCATTCCCCCAACGCCAAGGCTGGGATTGCAGCGAACAAGAGCTGTTACTATCAGCGCTGCCGTGATTCATCTCAGGAGTCTCATCCGGAGCCCAGCAAACGCGTTCTCACTGCACAAGCCACTGGTGTGCTTGGCAAAGTGCCAACAGGCCCATCAGCCGAGACCCAGAAGCAGAGAGCTGAGAAAAGCCGTCCCCATGGGATGCCTCGGAGCAGCAACACTGGCACAGGCTGCGTATGCTAATTGCTTAGTGCAGGAAACAAAATGCCCTCAGCCATAAGATAAACACAGATATCTCTATCCAAAAGATAAACAGCAGGACTGGGATTCAGAGCAGCTTTTATTGCTCTGAGCACTAGGATTCATCCCGAGTTTATTTTTTGTTGATTTTTTTTTGCAAGCCCATTGTTCACTATCAGTGCGTCTCACCCAGTGTTTAAGGGGATACAAAACCTGAAGTAACAAAACCAAGATCTTCCCAAGCTTTACCTGAATGTCAAAATGCTAGAATCAATCTGAGTGTTTGCATGAATTACAAGACGCAGACCTTCAGTGACCCGACTCCTCTCCCGGTTCCTCGGGATGGTGGCATGAGCACCACATCTCTTCCAGGTAGAGCTGCCTGCTCCTCGCTGCAGAAGGTTCTGCAGAAGGCCTGTTATGGATCAGCACGCAGCAAAAGCAAAGACATCCTGCCTTGGACACAGGTGCCAGGGAATCATCACTCCACCCTAACTCACTTTTGTCCTGTGCCAAAAGTGGTGCTGGGTGCATCTGTGCACATCCCTATGTGTGTGTGGTGGAAGCAGCTTCCTAGGCAAGTGTTGCTTCCAGGAGCTGCAGGGTCCATTTCCCCTGTTCAGCAATCCCAGAGGGCACTGCATGCTGTGCGAGGCCTGCCTTATCAAGCATTCCTCAGGTTGGCAGGATTTCCCTGGGGAAAACCGCTCTAGCTATTGCTGTGGCATCTTTCATTGCTTATAATCAAGTTGTCTATAAGCAATTATGGACGCTTTGCAATGCTAGCATCCCCTGTAATGAAGAGCAGGAAACACGTCCATAAAGCAGGGCTACAGCTCAACTCACAGTCTCCCTAGGCAGGGCTCCTCCCAACACGGTGTGCTGGAATTGCTCGGCCTTCGTACAGGGCTGACAGGCTGAATCGGCTTTGATGTTGTGCCCGGCGGATTCTGTCTGGAATACCCACGTGCAGCAACTCCAGAGTAGCTCACTACACCAGGGTGAAGCCCGGGCCTCATGACCATTCAAGCCATGCACAAAAGCAGTTGTGGTTTTTGCCAACTCCAAAGAAGGATCAAATAAACAATGCAGGGATGAGAGGGTGAACAATGAACTGATGGTTCTAGCAGCCTGGCATTGGCAAAGACAATGTTTTTAGTTAACTTTTTGAGCTACCCTGGCAAGATAAGTGCAGAGGAAGTGGTGATAGGGAAGGCAGATGTTCCTATTTGGGATCTGGAGAGTTTAGACTCCCTTGTGTCGTTTATATTCCACTAAGACCCTACTACATCCCAATATCTTGCTGCTGTCCCACAAAGCAGATACATGCAGGGCAAGTGCTCCAGGAGGCTTGAATTTAGGCACAGACCAAAATGCCATTTCTTTTTCCGGTTTCTTGTCCCCTCATCACATGAAACATTGGGCCACATGTGGTTTATGGCTGCCAGGAAAGGGCATGCTATGGAGAGCTGAAGGACAGGCCCAGTGTAGCTCCCTTTGCTCATTCTCATGGATAGAGACGGAACTGAATGAGAGTCTCAGTAGCCAGCACGAAGCTTAGAAAAACCCTTCAAGTTTGTCTCTGATTATACCCCTCATATGACTGTACTGTGAAGCAGAGAAAAGTCAATTGCAAGGCTGGACAGAGAGGAGACAGAACAAATAAGGAACATTTAGGTAGGAAATTTAAAATTCACCAAATGACAAAGATCCTGTTACAATGATTCGTCTCCCCCCCAGCCAAGACACTTGATCTATTAAATCATAGCAATCCCAAAGCCTTCAGTCCCAGTGCACTGGGAGGATTGTATTAAACTCAGTCAGCAATTATCTGTAATACAGGATAAAAATCTTTACTCTGAAAGTAAGCTTTAAAAGGTCAGAATGCAATCGCTGTCACTGATGGTCTCTATAGTGGATGTTAGTCTGATTGCAAGGCAATAGAGAGGAAATACAGATGCAGAAGATGAATGCAAACCTTAAAATGGTATTTTTATAGCAGTCTTGTTAGCACACATCACCTCTTTTCACACTTGCTAGTCTTGGCTTAATAAATTCACCTTTATTCATCACAAAATGTCCTCTTTATTGCTGTTCCATGAATGCTCGTTATGAGCAAGTGCAGAAGTGACAAATAAGCCAGGGAAAGGGGGCATTGTGCTGAGGAGTCAGTGGGAGATTCGGGCGACTTCGAGGCTTTTTGCATTGCTCACAGAAAAGGTAATATACAGTTACAGTCGCATTGCCAGATAACGTCGGGCACTGGATGTGGCAGCACCTTCCACTGCAAGGAGCTGTGGAACTGAGAAGTTTTGAGTCTCATTTGGATACCTGGGATTTGCATCCTGACAGGATTTACAAACTGCACGTTTGCACAGGAGATGGGAGCCCAGCTCCCTCACCCCTGCCATCCCAGCACACTTCTTGATGCCATTTCTTCACTCCTGCCCAGTCAGATCTGCCTTTCCCTTCCCAAAGGGCCCTCAAAAACCCCGTGCTACAGTATTGACCTGAGGCAATTGGCCAAAGGTTTCAGCTGTCACTTGGCTGTTTTCAGAGGTGCTTACACCGTGCTTACAGCTTGTGCACGGACTGCACTTGGAAGAGTTAACCACAGTCCACTTCTAAAGCAGTGTAGGCAAACGCCATTACATTCTCAGGTAGATGCTCTCATTCAGAATTAAAAACAACAACAAAAAAAAAAGAGGCTTAGCGTGATTTAGTGCTCAAGCTACAAGAAAACATGTTTTTGCACACCAGTTACTAGATGCTAAGCATCAGTGTGCTCTCTGCCCTCAGCCTAGCGCTGTGCTACCCTGAACGACTTCACATTTGCTATATATTAAGAACCATCGACAATTATTGCAGAACCCTCATCCATAATAATTTGCAATGCTCTAGTAGCTTGCTGCCTCTGCTGCTTGAGCCCTTAGTTTGTATGGTTTTGAAAATAATTTCTGCTTTAATTCAGTTAAGGTCTCTAACTCTTGTTGAGATTCCTGGCACGGGGACTGAGTGTAGTGCAGCTGATTTGCTTTGAAGTCATGTCTTAACATTCCTAAGCATCAATGTGCTAAAAAAAGCATGGTTTTCATATGAGAAATATGGATATATGGACATATCCTGAGTGATATGGTTGTTTAGTTACCCTGTACTTTGTGATGCTGTCCCTCTGGCTATGTCCAAGCTGACTGAATGAAAATATTCTTCCTTTTCTGAGAAATCACTTTTCTTATGATCAAATTATTCAGAAAGTCACTCTACAAACAGATCACGTGCTGCTTGAAACACTCTAATTTTTTTAATAAAAGGACAATTCTTGGTTAATCAAAATCTCAGTGGCTTCTGAAGTAACAATTGGCTTGCTGACCAGTACAATTAATTAGTTTTTGTGGGTTTTTTTCACCCTGAAGGGTAAAATAATCTCTTGATCAAATACATTCATGATAGAAGCTACCAGGAAGCCTTGCATGCATTTGATTTCTGAGATGCTAAAAAGCAAACTAAAAATTCGTATGAAGACTTGGGTTCGTACACAGCTATTGTTGCTATTAAACTAATCTTAAACATTAAGAGTTTTCCTGCACGAAAGGTGCTCTGCCTTCCCTGTTTTGTCCTGTATTTAACCTCACAGCAGCCTACCCGGCCATGTTGATGCCTGGCAGGCTGTACCATTGGCATCTTTCCACAGCACCTTGCATACTTTACACAAACTCACCAAAAAAGCATCCTTTTCTCCATTAGAAAACGTTAAGATTATTGCATGTGACTGAGGTGGCCGTCAAAGCACAAACTGCGGTTGTGGAACCCAAATGCTCTGAGTCTTTGGGTATCAATATCGCTGCGGGGCGAGCCCAGGCTCACAGCAAAACGCGGCCTCTCAGACAAAACCCCAGATGGTTAATGCAACCACCAATGCTTTAAGGAAAGATGAGATAATTCCTTTATTGACCCAAATCTAAATCAGCCCTGAACCTAAGGTCACCTTCAGCTTTAGAAGACTAGAAGTTGCAGAGCAACACACTGCACATCGAAGCATTAAATACCAAATGCTGCTGCAAAGCCTGCTTCAGGCACAGCTCCAGGCACAGTTTTGAGCCAAAACTTCTATAATTTCCCCAGGAGAACCTGCCTGCATGCGAGGCGGCGTGCAGCCCCACCACAGTGCAGCTCTGCAGCCCCTGCACAGACCCCCTTGCCCAGGCTCCCCTGCCGATCCCTGCTGCCCATCAGTGAGCAGCAGGCCCTGCAAACTCAGTGATTTTACATCATTGCAGGAGTAGCAGTACTTCAAGTCTGCTGTTAATTACTGCTGATATGTGAGGGACCATTACTACAGAGACTGGGGGAAATCAAATTCTAACTCCTTAAATCCAACGGTGCTCATACCTTGGACTTACCTTGCAGCAGATATTGACAATCCTTGCATATCATGACAGCACATCATGGCTTATCCGAAGTTGAAGCCAGGTGTTTTATAGCCTCTGCCCCAAAAAGAAATGATCAAATGATCTCCAGAAGCTTCATATAAGGAAATGCAAGTCTATATAAGATTTAAAATACAGCTGGGGTTCTACAGTTCTGAGCCTCTTAATCCTGATTTTTCTTTCCAAATAAACCTCTAATAGATAGCAGCCCACCTGGCTAAAACCTACAGAGAGTAGATCCAAAGCCCTGGCTAGAACTTGAAAGATACAGGGTAATGCTGAATCCATATGAAATTTAAGAGGAGTTGAAGGTACTTAGCATTTCTTAGGGTTTGGCCTTAGACACATCATCTCTTCACAAAACAAACAAACAAACAAAACTCCATAAAATACCCTGAAAGCAATCTATTTTAGAGATAACTATACACATCTGTATAGCTCTCTTTCTAAGTAACTTTGAACCTGCTGACATCAGGAATATTTGACAGAGTAGGAGGATGGAAGACATTCAGTCGCAACAAGATTCATGGAAAAAGGTAGAAGAAAGGCTGCCATGCAGGCTGAAACCATACGTGCATATTGGGTCAATCTCAAGACACAAATGCTCAGGAAACCAGAGCATAGAACTGACTCCACTGCTCACTGCACAACCTCTCCCCTGTCCTGAAATCCTCTATAAACATCTGCTGGAAGCTTCACTGGCAGTGAGGCAAGAGTCGTATTTACTGAGCCAAAAGTTTCACGAGCCATTAACAAGTTGTGTATAGCTCCTAATGTGAAGGTTGATCAGCTCGTGTGTTTGTATTCAAGTATAAGATGAATGAAACTCCCGTTATTACTGAAAAAAAAAAAAAAAAAGAATTCTATCCAGTTTCTGGAGTTTATCCTTCCAACAGTGATCTCAGCAAGTGTTAGAACATTGCACTTAAAAATATAAATTGTATGCTTCAATAAAAATGCAAAGAAAAAACAAACTGAATAAAGGGGAACATTAAAATCACTTCCAAATTTTAAGACAGTTTTTCTTGAAATGTGTAGACAGTGCAATCAAAACAACTCTATTTGATGCCTTCTCAATATCTGATACAAATGTTCAATATGAAAATAATTTTGACAGGCACACTGAATTCTCTGTACCTTCACCTTCCATGCTGGCTCTTCACTGGTCTTCAAAACATGATGGGGTTGATGTCCTCAAGTAAAATATGCATGTGATTGCCACAGGAAATTGCATTTGTACCACACATGCATCCCCCAGTCCCCTGGCATGGCACCAATAGCTTGCTACATTTCATTAGGGCTTACCATTTTAAGCCACTAGTGGCCATTTTAACAGACCTGGCATGTTATGTTATGGGTGAAGCTGAAGCCTACAGTGGAGCTTCATCGTTAAGATATATTTTAGCTGAAATTAGAACGATAACAAAAAACGAGACAAAGACTATGGCAAGAAAGGGACACAGTTCATTGCCACAGATGCTTATATCCACACTTCTCTTATTTGCTGCCTTTCTTTGTATAGTGTGTTTTAGAGGCTTACACTTGGTCCTTAATAATGGCAGTGGAAGCATAATAATGCTCGTGAGAAGATAAAGCTGACATAGTTCCTGCTACTTCATTCCCTTTTCCCTTCCTTCCTAAGGCAAGTGAAAGAACAACCTGCACAGGAGTAAGATCAAGCATTTTCTCCCCAAACACGGCTCCTTTTCCTCTTTCTGAAATGGTGACCAGCACAGAGCCCCCCATCGCCGCAGTGGCCGCTCTCCTGTGGGACCGCAGTCCCTCCCTCCATCCCTGTGGATGGACCTTGGCGTTACCGGTGCTGCGGGGCCCCAGCCCCCACCAAACTCCCGAAGCATTATCGGTCGTTTATCCCAGTTACACACCGGGATCTTTCCGTGTGTATCTGCACCCTGCAGAGAAGTGTCTGCGGGAGGAAACGTGTGGCTCTTGTAACCCCTGAGGTATCCGATTGCGGGAAGCCCCCAGCACACTGCTGGTGCGGTGGGAACACTTGGGCTGGTCTCGGATACTCCCAAGGACAAGGGCATGGCCAGTATCCTCCAAACCAGTAGCGCAGGAGGTGCCTTGGAAGGAGAGAGGCAGGGGCATCCAAACACGTTTGCAAAGCCTGATACTGAACCAGGGAATACCTTGGATATGAGGAAAGGATAAAATTCTGCCCGTGTCCTTGATTCCTTTTGACCAAGAACCAGTGAAGCTGCTGAGCAGTTCATGCAAAAACCTCTCAGCCTAAAGGCCATGACTTTGGTGGTCTGTGTAATCCCGCATCAACCAGGAGATCACCTTCCCAAAGGGAGCTTGCAAGTCCTTCCTCTCCCTCCCCATACCCAGGGATTTTTCCATGTAAAGTCATTTTCTTATTTATAAAAATAAGAATCAAAGGGCCATTGGAGCTAGCCCAGCTTGGTCTCACTTCCTGCTTCCCATCAAGGACAAGGGAAGCCGGGTCGGACAGAAGGAATTAAAGGTCAGTAAGAGCAGTGCCATGAAAAGAAGGATTTCACCCGACAATATCTGTATCTGAAAAAGGTCCTTTCCTTAAAAAAACTTACTTAAAAAAATCTGATCATTAATATACCCACATTATTGATTGCAAAGGACATTTGAATAAGTTTGCTTAGTGTTAACAAGTTTTAAAGATTTTTCTCTCTAGGTCTAATGTACATACAATAATTGAAAGAGACATCCTCAATTAGTAATGAAGTTCAGCCACAACTGCTCATTTTATCAACATTAAAGCTGGAGTAAAATTTGACTTTGTTGTTACATTAGCCTAAAATGCTGTGAATATTTCCTTCTTCACATCAAGTCACCCTTTACTTTTCCAAATCTACTTTCCGCCCTCTGCAGTGTTAACATATTGATATTCTGATCTTTTACATCAAAAGATAAAGAGATTAAAAAACAGTGCTGTCATAGGCCGATTTTGACCCCTTAAAAGAAGAAGAAATCAAAAGACTCTCGTATAGCCATTAAAAGAAAATAGTAACAATAAATGTGCACTGGTACACTGATTTAGGCCGGAACTGTATTCCCATCTTCTGTCTCCAGGACCACGCATCCAGCTTGATTTCCCGCTCTGGACCACTTAATGTTCATGCAGCCCCGGACCGCCAAGCAGCACGTGGATCTCTCGGTTCCCCCACGCCACTCAAGGGCTGTTTGCAAATCCGCGGCTGGCACGCGCTGCACAAGCTTAAAAAGCATCCACCAAACTACGCACTACTACTTACTGGCAAAACGGTTCCTCTCCTGCTTCCTCCACGACTTCGCTGATGTCCCAGGGAATGCAAACGTTTTGCCTTCTACCACCACCAAAATCCCTCTCCATGGCGGAGACGGGAATAAGCGTCGGGTCCCGTTCTTCCCAGGAGCCACAGGAGCCCAAGCAGCTCCTGGGTCCCTGCAGCAGGAGAAGAATGGTGCAAGGTGCAGTGCCTTTACCGGAGCGAGCCCAGGGAAAGGAAGGCGCCTATATGACAGAGTGGGGAGAGTGTGTGGAGGCCAATCCCCTTTCATCGTTTCGCTCATCGGAAACCAGATACGTTTGGGAGGTCATGTGCCCCGAGTGATTTACAAATGCGGTGGCTGAGTGAGAAGCTGCGTGAGGTTTCCTTTTCACTAGGAGCAGGGGATTTTATTGATATTTTGTCCAACACCCCAGCGCAGAGATTGCCTGCCACATATGAGGGAGAATGTTGAAGCACTTAGAAATATATTAAAACAGTTTTAAAAGCTACAGCATTGTGTTTGTTTGTTTGTTTTCATTCCTCCAACCAGATAGCAGAAGTGTAGGATTTAGCACTTTCTGCAGCACTCTGAAAATCTTTCCAGTGCAGTAGGCAGAGTCTTGGATGCCAAGCCTAATGCTCACATTTGATAAGGAATAATACTCTCTTTTCCTGAGCGGGGCCAATTTACTACAGGGATAAGAAGATGACACAAAGTGTCCACGTTCCTCTCTCAAGAGAGAAAATGTGGAAAGCAGCAGCAGCCTTCCACTCCATATTGCAGTAAGCTGGGATGCTAGCAGGGGAGCCTTACACAACACAGTAAACAAAAACATTTATATTTCCATATACATTTTCTGTCTGGAAGATGTTAATGATATAATGCTTGTATAAATCAGAAGTTCTTTGCATACAGGAGAGTACTGTATATTCTCATTCCAGATATTTAAAGTCTACCTAAAGGAAACTTTAAATGTAACATGATCAGAGAGGAATAGAAATCTTCTGCTGTTTAGCCAACAAAGAAGAACGTAAGAACAGGAACAGGCTAAATTCTAATCTCTTTAGAATTCTTACCTCCAGTTATGGATTACACGGAATGATTTAAAGGGATATTGTAAATTCAAATTCAATATATTAAATGATTTGTAGCTAGAATTAAGTCCCTAGAACAGTCTATTCCTACACTGATTTGGCTCCTTTCATCTGTTTAATGTATTTCACACCTCTGCTCTAGCACAAACTGAATTTAAAGAGACTCAAGATTTTCCCTGAGAAAACAATTTCCAACTCAATGGCAAATGCAGGAAGCATTTTGCAGGGAAAAGACTCTTTTTCAGACTCTTTGTCTGTTAACAAAACTCTGCAGCGGGCTCTGGAGACCTGGTCCTGGAGGCTACCCAATGGCATGAGGGACTCCCACAGGAGAGACGCTGCTATTTCCAGGTACATAGGGGCCATGCCTTGAAAACTGCTCACAAGACACGTGTGAATTATACTGTAACTTGAACTGATCCTGGCAGACAGGAGATGGGGGAGCCTGCTGGTCCCACTGCTTGGGTCCATCTAATAAGCAAACTCTCTTGGGCATCTGTTCCTCCTATCCATCTTTTGGGATGTACAAAACTGCAAACACTGGGAAAGGGACCTTCTATATTGATTTGAGTGCCATTTGTTACTGTGAGTCTCTGACTCTTGGCCAGGGCTCATAGGTGCAACCACAGTGCGAGTGATGAGAGTAGCCAGGCTCCGAGCTGGAGCATTGCTGCTCTGCACCAGGCAGGCAGCAGAGGCTCGGTGGTGATATAGTACCACATAACACAACAGCCCCGGGACTGTTCCATTTTGCACTGGAGGTAGATTTTATTTCTATCCTCCAAATTTAGATGTTGGCTCGTGATCTCCTTTCCTAAGTCTAAATACCTGAAGGTACTTCTAGCAGTTTACAAGATCTTGGACAGCATAATTTTAATCTTCTGGTATTTCAATTTCCCTTTCTAGCTGGACTGTGCTTGATGTTCTTGCTTCCTCTCACATCTAAAATAAAGGTGCTGCAACCATTTTGTCAGTTTTCATATTAAAATTCCAAACAGTTATGAGTGCATTATAGAAAACATTTCAAGAGACCGTGGCTTTTCAATTATTTATGGCAATATTATACAGACTTTCCTAAACATAAACAGTATCAAACAGGAAGAGAAAGAGAGTGAAGTATTCAAGGCCATTATCAAGCAACTTAACATGCCACAAAGCTCCACACACACTCTCCAAAATTCGTTCAACTTACTGCTGCAGAGTAGGATGCATTGCTGCTTCAGTCATGGATTAGAATAAATCCTCACTGGAGCAGCTCTTACAGTCTGCAAGGTCCTCTTCCAATTATTACTGGGAATATAACATCTGCTTCTTTCACTTAATGAAGGCTCTGGTGCAAAGTCTTTGATTTTAGTTTGTGGTTAATTTCTAGTTTGAAAATCCTGGCATGGTTGGCACCAGTGCAAATGGTCTTTAGTCCCAGAGCACAGATGAATTTGCAGGTGGTCACTGACAGCTCCTCTGAGCCTAAGTCTGCAGCTCCGTTTCCCAGTGCTGGAGTAGCCGCTTTGGGAAATATTTCAAGCACAGCTCTCCAGAGGATCTGGGCGGGAGGAATGGGCAGAGAGGAACCTCATGAAGTTCAACAGAATGAAATGCCAAGTCCTGCACCTGGGGAGGAACGATCCCCTTGTACCAGAGCAGGCTGTGGGCCAAGTGGGTGGAGAGCAGCTTTGCAGAGGGGACGCCAGCTTGAACATGGGCTGGCAACGTGCCCTTGTAGCAAAGAGGACCAATGGTGTCCTGAGCCACATTAGGCAGAGCACTGACAGCGTGTTGGAGGATGTGATGCTCACCCTCTGCTCAACCCAATGAGGCCACATCCGGAATGCTGCATCCAGGCCAGGGGCGTCTGGTACAAGAGAGACACGGACCTGCCGGAGTGAGTCCCGTGGTGGACCATAAAGTTGATGAAGAGACTGGAGCAACTCTTATAGGAAGAGGGACTGAGAGAGCTGGGTCTGTTCAGCCTCAAAAAGAAAAGGTGCAAGTGGGACGTGATCAAGGGTTCAATTACATGATTGACAGAAGGCTGTAAAGAGGATGGGGCAAAACTCTTCGCAGTGGTGTCCAGTGACTGAACAAATGATGATGGGCACATATTGAAACACAGGAAATTCTGCTTGAACATAAGAAAATGCATCTTCAGTGTGAGGGTGGTTAAACACTGCCACGAGCTTTCCAAGCAGGTTGTGCCCATGTTCGGAGATAGTGAAAACCAGCTGGACAGCCCTGAACAAGTTGCTGTAGTGACCCTGACTGAGCTGGGATTTGGACCAGACACTTTCCAGAGGTGCCCTCCAACCCTAACTGTTCTGTCATTCTGCCACACTACAACAGGGAAACGAAATTGCTCAAATGCTCTCTCTCTCTCTCTCTCCTTTGAGACTTATTTTTTAAATGTAGAATTCCCAATAGTATAATACCTTCATCCCAAAATGCCAATTTACACAGATACAGGAAATATCTTACCTCTGTAGGCAAGTTTTATACCATTCCCCGATGGGACAATTCTGCCCTTTTCAGGCACAATCACAATCTCCCCTTAACTCTTTTGGCTTTTTTTTTTTTTTTTCTTTTCTCATTTTGCTTGCCCAGAAATGGAGGTGATCACTTTCTGTTCATTATTGGAAAGGTTTTCAGGACTGCAAGGAGGAAGTTTCCCCATAGGCTTCTGAAAATATATTGTTGCTTAGGTATGTGACTGGGTTGCAGTAATTTTTGGAATCTGCTCGTGGCATTTAATTAAGGAACATTAAACACAACCCAGGGAGATGCAATTGTATATGTTACTTGACTTTCAAAAAGCAATTCAAAGGAAATTCAAGGGAAAATTGAGGTAAACAGAGTCACACAGGTATGGAAGCTCTTGTGGAGATGGATTGGTCTCTCCACTACTGATTCTCCACGGGCCTCTGCCTTAACAGGTCAGGTCTCTGTCATATGTTCTCCTACAGATGATGTATTTACAAATTAGAAGTACGGCATATGATGGAGTCACACACTGGTCTACACATGTTTATGATTCACATGTCCACTCATCAGAGAAATGTAAGTAAACGTTGTTATCTCAAGCCCATTTGACAGTTAAAGGAAGGAAAGGAAAACGGAGAAATACAAGGAAGCCAGGTTGCCTGTTACAGAGACCCTTTACAAAAACACACATCACAAATCCAATTCATGCTTCCTTTTCTCATTGCAACAGAAAAGCGCTCAACACAACAGCGTTTTTAAATACTCCATTTGCCCTGCCCATGCTCTGAGCTGCTCTTCCCATCACTGGGCTTATGAAAATTAAAGACTCTAAAGAATACCTAAGGGCAGAATTCCTGTTATAATCTTTTGCCCTACCAGGTGCCTCTGCTAGTTACTGATTTCGGAGGTAATCCCGTATAACATAGGTAGAAGAATTACTCTGGAAAAAAACATCCCCGTTCTGTGTGTTTCCTGGTGCTGCTTTCTTCCGATCAGGAAGCACTATGCATTGCTCCCCATGCATTTGCAATCATTCAAACCTGGGCTCAATTTAAAGACCTGACTTTCAGGCTGAAAATATTCATGGACAATTCACTATATATATAGGGAAACCTTAGGGACATATTACACATATATTCTTTTCTTCCCTGCTACTATATTCAATAAAAACACAAACAGAGAAACTGAAGCCAGGTTTCATTAACACCAAAGCTGGAGCACAAGTGAAGAACCAGCGTCAATGGCAGAAACCTCATAGGTGCTGAATGGAGGTCACCGATCAGTCACAGGCAACACCAACCCAAGTGCTATGGTAGTGTCAGCCACCGTGACACCAGAGTACCCCTTAAACCAGCGAGGAGACAAAGAGGAGTGGAGAGAGAACAACTGTATAAGGAGGTAAATATTGCTTATTTCATACTTGGAAACGTTGGAACACTAAGGGGAGGGGATGATAAAAACGACAATTAATAAACCTATATGTCGTGGAAAATTCTCTTTAATTTTAAGAAAATTAATACTTGTGTCTGTGCTTCCAGTCTTCAGCAGAACAGGACTGAGGTGAGGTATGATTGCCATTATCTTCTCTCTAATCTCTTTTGTGGCTAAGCAAACTTTGTGAATGAGAACGGGGAACCAAAGGTGTCATATACCTGGTATATCAGAATAATTCTGTACCTTTTGTATTATGTAACAAGGTAGAACAATAACATAGAAAGAAAGATTATCTTTTCCCAGAGATAAAGAAGAAAAGGAAATATCTTTGTAATTAGTCAAACTAGTTTTACATTTTTCCCTTCTTGAACATAAATGAGAAATGTTTCTAAAGAAACTATTTGTATGCATAGAAAGGATTTTCAGAGGATGTTCACGATCTAGAAGGTCACCATGAATTTAATGAGCTTTTCACTCACCACTTTCCTTGAAAAATACATTTTAATTGACATAATGAACTTTTTTTAAGAAAATATTTTTATTGTGTCTGGATTTTAAAGAGGATAGACCAATGACTTTTTGTTCTTTTTAAATTAGATAGAGTAGAAGAATGTTTCTGAGATGGCACGTGCTAGTGCTGACAGTTAGTCTTGATGCTCACTGAGATGCCAGCAAAGGTACAAGCCATAATTTGTAGACAGAACTCATGGCATTTCTGAGGGATGAAAGCAGCAGATACTGTGTAGCTAGGTATTCTTTGACACACAATGCCTCCTACAGGTGCTCGGAGAACTGTACTAGTCACACTGGTTGATCAGCTCCTTTTAATATCACTTTTTCCTCCCGTATTTGCTCACTATAGGTGTGTATATTTACCAAAAGAAACGGTTTCACTAATGCAATAACAAGTCCTATTGTAGACTCAGAGAAGTCACTGGCAACTCCCATCACACTCAGGGTCATGGTTCTAACCTTTTTATTCCAATCTTTATCAGAAAGGAGAAAACTAGTTCATGTTTATGGAATTTTTTTTCACTTGATGTTTGAATTGCAATGCTGGCATTGAGATTCCCCTAACCTGTGTGCTGAGCAACGTGAGAGGTAGTCAGTAACCACAAAAACATGTAATTCACACAGAAGGAAGATAGAAAGAGAAATGAGATGGAGAGAAATGCAATGAATTGTCCAAAGTCAAACAACAAATAGCAAGTCAGTATCCTATGGACAGGATTGGATTTTACCGTTTTATGAGAAAATTACCTCAATTTTTGATTGCTTACATGACTTTACTTCCAACATCAAAATATACTTTCATAAAAGCAAAACAATTCTGTTCTGTCTCTTGAAATATTTTCTGTGTTCCTTATTATTTCTGATAATAAAAACTTAGCTCAGAAGAGCAAAGAAGCAAACTATAAATTATTAGCACTGCTGCTTTTATTATTAACATCGCTTCCATTCCCCACAAATTTTACATACTGCATAAGAGGAGCTGAGCTCTTCTTTTTTTCAATGTACTGTAAAGATAAAATTAAATCAGGTCTCATTAATGCTTTTTAATCCTTCTCATATTTTGACTCTTTCAAGCGCTGGAGGAGGAAACAACTTCTAATTGACTGTTTTATCATTAAAAACCAACAACTATCATTAAAATAACTGCACATCAGGCATAAATGTGTCAGACTGGAATCCAAGACCGGCTCCGTCAGCAAACGCGCTCGATGGTAAACACGGCTGGCAGTGAAAACAGTGGCCCGGTGTGTCCTGTGGCCCCAGGGACTGCCAGCGCCATGTTGTCTTGCAATGGTGCCGTGCCCTCCTTGGGCCTCTCTGGGCTGCCCTTCTCCAAGGCCGCAGGATGGGGGAAGAGCAGCAGTCCCACCAGCTCGGTGTCCCCACACGCAGCCCTCCCCTGTCTCCAGCGTGCCCCATGGACAGCTCTGCCAGGCCGGACCCAGCACACTTCTGGAAATGCCAGCTCAATCAGCTATTGAAAGACTGCTAAAAGATGTAATCTTGCATGTTTTCAGAAACCAATGAGCTCTTAGCAGGGCATTAAATTGGGTTCCTTATATGCCCAAGAAAGAGCCCAGCAAGCGGTCCATGCTGGATGGTGACAAGACAGCAGTAGGTGACATTATACTGCAGGGTCCATTAACAAATTGCCTTTTACGTGGTTGTGGTACAACCAGTCATAAATGTGACACTCTCCTCAGGAGTGGTCAGTGTCTGTCAGGCACTCGCTACTCGTACAATGCCGTATTGTGCTGCTGAGACAATAGTTCTGTCATGTACACAAGGCTGACTTCAAGTGAGGAAAGAGGAGATTAAATCCTAAGCAGAAAAATTAGTGTTTGCATAAATGTATCCTTACCAAGGACAAATTTGGCTCCCTTTGTTCACTTGCAGTATTATTTTGCTCCTCTCAGGAGATGCACGAATCAGGCAGCAGGAAGGTGGACAGAACCTGGCAGGTGGACAGTGACCCCTTTCTCCTCTAGCCTTCTACTCTTCCAAACCATGGAGATGTATTCAGAGTGAAATTCCCCAAACAAGTGCTTTTATGGATGTTTTATCAAGCATCACGAGCTCTTTAAAGCACTTTGTCAGTACGTGAAGAAATCATCTTACAGATGAGAGGAGCAGATCATGTGTGATCTACAGAAAGTGAAGAGATATAAAAAAGGAGGTAATAAACACATTTCAGCTTCTAATTAATCTATCAAAAGCTCTATTTCTCTTTTGGTCTAAAGTAAAAAGAAATATTTTTTTTTATCAAAGATTAGTTATATGATGGTTGTACTTTTCCTTTAATGACATTGATTTTTAACCTTTCCTTATGAGAACTTTTATGAGGAACATTTATAAAGCACCTTTTTCTCTTTTTATGTCATCTACATGTGTGAATTGTAGGGAAATTGTACTGAAGTGTTGACAAAAACTCAAAACACGATTCATCTGGCAGTGATAATAGCCTTCATGGAAGATAAAAATTTTTGACCCACCATTTCCCAAAGAGTTTCTCTGCTGCTATATGCAGCTGCCCTTCTTGTAGCACAGAAAAGAATATTAAAAACAGATATCATATGTTTTACTCATACAAGGATAAATTTAAAAAGTAGGAGCACCTCCCCAAACACACAAGTTCTCCAATTCTATTGCCCATGACCTTGTAGGTGAAAAAAGTGGCCTTCTGTACAAACACTTTGCACTTCTGTTTCCCCTGGACATGTGATATTTTCTTTCTATGAACAAGCAACATGCAGCACCAGCCTGAATAAGATTACTAAATGTTTTGACAGTGTGAAAAATGCTAATAACACAGCTTGTTCTCATATAATAAGTGTAATGGCTTACATAAAAATTCTGAGTGAGATTGCTGGAGAACACTGTTTAATTGGACTGTAAGATCTCATCACATCTTAGGAACAACACAATCAATAAGATCTGCAGCTGCTTAAAAACGGAAAGTATTTAATAACAGCTGATGGAAATAATTTAGATTATTGCTACGTTAAAGACCTTGCTACTTCTCTGCACCCTGTGCTGCAACGGAGACGTAGGCTGAACCTTTACTTTTGGCTCACCTCTGCGGAGCCTGGTGATAGTGGGAACCACTTTGAGAGGATGGCTGCAAACCTGAGCACTGGATGCAAAGCATAAAGACTCTAAATAATGTAACTCCACTTCCAAAACTCAACAGTAACAGTTACTGTCAGCTGCATAAAGGGAAGGAATCGAAATGTGTTTCCAGATCAGACTTGAGCCTTAATGTGGTGCCAAGATTTTATATAAAGTTTAGGCTTTATTAAGCAGACAGCTAATCAATCAGCTACAAGACGCTTAGCTTCTCGCTGAACCTGGTACTGTTTGTAAAACACGCCGAGATGCCTGAAAGGAACGAAGTGCAGTAGAAGTGCAGGGAGCGGTTGTGGGCAATCACGGCGCGGTGATGAAGTGCCAAGGGAACGTCGATAGCAGTCAGACCCGTCTGACTGCAACAGGCAGAAGCGGCGCCCCTCTTCCCAGCTCTGAGGCATAGCATTAGAGAGACCGTATCAGGCAAAGTACACAGAAGGCTGAACGTGTGTCTACATAACATTGACTTCAGTGGAGGAAAAACAAGGTTTTACAAATGTGTTAAAGTACCTTCCTGAATAAGACGTTTTTAATGATGAGGCTTATTCTTATACTTTGTGTCCAGGTAGCTTACAGGCCAGAGTCCCAGGGCGTTTGGCTTAGGGCAAAGAATGCAAGTTTCTCTGCTCTGTGGATTATAGAAAACAAGAGAGAAGAAAAAATAACTGCCTGGGAGAAAGCTGGGAAGAAAGAAGCAGCAACACACACTGCATGGCACAGTAGAAGACAATGAGTGGTCACTGCACATGGAGGACAGGTTTCATCTCATCTGACTTCAGATTTTGAAATGCAAATTTATATATATGAGTTAGTTGGCTCATATATAGAGAGTTCTGCATCTGACCCATTCATCTGACTATTCATCTTCCATTGAAGACAAATCACCTCTTAGCATACATCTCTATCTTCAGCTAGTGCAGTGGAGCCCAGAGTGACTAGCTCAGGTGCAGCCACATTGTATAGAGCCACTGTGCATAATAATAAAAAAGAGAAATAATGGATAATAATACCAACTCTTGCCTGGTATGGTAGCTTTAGCTGAAGGGTGGCCATCCACGGCGTGATAATAACAACAAAGAATGGAATTTGAGTTCAGACTGAAGCAAAGATGCCAAGAGCAGAGACACATTTGCACATCCGTAGCGTGAAAACCACAGCTACTGTTCTCCTATTCAGTGCAAGTGAATTAACACCAAGAATGTCTATGGAGGAAGACAGAGGCGGTTGATGCCCGTGGGTCCTTCTGAGCTCTCGCTCACCTCCTGCAGTGTTTCAGGCACAAACTCATGCTGCAGCCTCAGCTCCTCTGAATTCATGCTCTTCCCTTGCAAGCTGGACAGAGGCTCTGGGCAGACTCTGGCTCGCTCGTGCAGAGCCCACGGCGTTGGCCCGAGGGGAGCCCTGCTTGCTGTAGCTGGGGAGCCCTTGTCCTCTGCCATATGCGCAGCAGAGCGCCCGCAGCGGCAGCACGTGGCTGCAGCCTGGCAAAGCGCTCCTGTCAGAGGGTCCCTCCATGGGGATTTTCCACGCTCCTGCAGCTGGGCACTCGTCCAGCTGGGAGCTCAGTGAGGAGCCTGACGGGGAGCTGCCATGCTCACCACACAAGGCCGAGCCCTTGGGCTCTGCAGCTGCGTGTTGGAGGGGTGCTCGGAGATGGCTCCCTGCCATGCCGACTCTTCTCCCTGCTCTTTGCTAACGCTGCTCCAGGCTTCACTGCTGTCCTTGTGATTCCTGAGGGGACAGATTTGATCTGGGGTATGCCATGCTGCTCAGCATGTCCCTACCAGCTGACCCTGCGTGCCTGTGCCTCTCCAGAGCTTCCTTCCTACTCCAGGTCTACCAAGACGTTTCTGAAGAAGGCATAATATTGCCATGTTGAATGAATTTGTCTCTTAAGCACACTGCAAATTATGTCACATGTCTTTAAAAAAGAGCTTAAAATATTCACTATGGCATTATACAGAAAAAGATTTTCAAAACGTCGACTAATTCTAAATAATTGTCAGCTGCCTATGTGCAAATGAAATGCTGGTAGAAACAGCCTCATTCTCTGCAAAAGGGTTTCATATTCATTAGGAAGCACTTGTGAGTTGGAGGCTGTTGATTTACTAAATATCTCGCTTATTAGTCTGGAGATATAGAACAGAAGGCAATACTTCATGATTGCATTTTAATAAACAACTCTGAATAGTTTATTTTTAGTACGTAGCTGTCAGGAGGTGGGCTACCAGTTTTTCTTTGTTAAATGATTCAGCTGATGGAATCTGATGCTTCCATTAAGCTCACCAGGTCTCTTTCTGTCATATTGCTACTAAGGCAGTTCTGCCAACCACTTAGGCCAAGGATTTTGCCTCTAATAGATTAGTAGATATATCTATATATCTAAAATATCTAAATATATCTATATATCTAATATATCTAAAAAAGAAAATCTCAAAAGATGGCAGCATCTGTTACTGAGTCAGAAAATGATCAACTCTAAAGTCAGTGTGCACATCCATCTCAAACACCAAACACTGGAAGCATCGGCATCCTTTGGACATCTCTAACAAATAGTGCTCTCTCGTTTGGAAACTTTGAGCAGTTTTTATTTTGTTAAGAAGGTATTATTGATAAGAAAATTAGCTGAAATCCAGTTTCCAGAAAACACTGAAGTGGTAAGCAGAATGCTCAACTTATTAACTTTGGCAATAGTTAGCTAATGCTCTTCTACATTCATCAGTATAGATATCAAATTAACAACCGTGTTCTTACCTCGTCTCTCCTCTCCTCTCCTTACAGTAAATCCTTCCCTGACAGGAGGTTACATCTTTCCCCAGCCTCCCCATACCAGAGCTGTATGCCACATACATGCACTATCCTGCTCCCAAATCGAATGGCCTGGCTGGACTTCAGCATTTTCAGATCTTGCCCTGGGAGATGCACATCTGTGAATGTGGCAAAAGGAGCAGGAAAAGGATAATTTCTCATTCTTGACAGAATGAGGGAACTGAGCACCGCTCTTAGAACCACTGAATCTCCCTAAAAAGTGAAATGAAATCTGCTCCAAGAAAACAATGGAACTCCAAAGACTGTCTTGAACTGCTTTGAGACTATAACTAACGTCACAAAATAATAGGTGCTTAACAGAAAAGAACTCTATTTTCTCATATTAGTCCACCTAGAGATCAGAGAAACATAGTTACATTCAATCTCAGGCTTCAATCACTAATCCTTAAGTCATCCCTGTCTTTTCCAAACGTCAAAAATGAAGCAGAATGAAACAGACTTACCTGCAGTTCTTGTTATTTTGCTTCTTGGGTAGGTAATGAGATTTAGGAAGGGATGAGGGGTGATAGACATGAGAAAGATGAAATGGGATTGGAACGTGAGATGCTGTTTCCCATGTACAGATCCTCTGGGACAACAGGGACTTCACAGGTTTCCTGGTTCACAACCTAAATGCCCAAATTACATTCATAATTCTGTGAAAACTGAATCAATTTAGTCTAGAAATGTTACAACTCAGTAAGTAGGCACTATCAATTCTTTCCTGCCCACACTTAGGTTTTGTTCCAGTACTCTTCATTTGATTTCACATTTATTCTTTTTTTTCTTAAGGGAAATGATTGCTGGTTTTTATACTGTACCAACACTCCTTTTGCTTTACTAACCATTACACCAGCACATGGTAAGCAAGAATTTAAAAGAATAGATAAGTTTTCATCATCCAATCTAAACAAAGCATGTGTCATTAGAAAATGTAGGTCTGAACAGGAAAATGCAACATGAGTTACTCACAGCTTTTACAATATTTCTGGAAAACAAGAAGCCATGGTTTTTAAATATGGGTTTGAATCTAGAAATGACCATATGGTCCATTTTCAAACACGAGCAAAAACCACACACGCACAAATCCCTCACAAACGTCAATGAAACCATATAGTCAAGGTGCATGGCACTGCGATAGCCGACCGAAGGACATCCCCAGACAAGCCGGAGTGGTTTTCCAAAGGGAACTCACAGGGCAAATATTGACTGGTCCAAGATATTATCGTGGCAGCCCTGATCTTATTTCCAGGTAAAATCAATTTGTGTCAATCTGAAGTTATTTTTTTCTGTCTGGAACAGAGAGAAGGGATCCCCTTCTTTCCAAGGGATGAAGCAAGAAAGCTGCATGACTGGTTTCTGTCACATCTGCTGCTGGGGAAGCCTGTGGTCCCAAATAATCCGCAGTGAGGCAGCAAGCCTCGGCACATGTAGCAGGTCAGACTAGGGGCCAATCTCCATGGCCATGCTGCTCCACGGCACAGCTCCAAAAGGGGCTTGCAAGTTTTGAGGAGTACACCCCTGTTGTTTGCTCCATCACCCTGGCTGCTCCCAGTCTATTTGTACCCTTTTGAAACCCGTTTATTGCCTTCCCAAGCCTGCGACTGTCAAACCCTGGCATTTGCTAGTACTTTTCTCTCTGCAGCTGGCTAAGAAAAAGAAATAAAATTGCTTTATTAATACAAAATCAGGAGAAGGAAGTTACACAGGTTTACCAAAATAAAGATGATTCATATATTTCATAAAAATTGTTCCATAAACGTTTTCTATCAGTCTCAGACAACACTGTTGTTGTAGGAATTGATGTAAGTACTTCATTTATCTAAACAGAAGCTTTACACTTGTGCTCGCCCTGCAGGCCTCACCCCTGCTATAAGGAAACTGCTGTAGCAATATATTACAGTGTCAATGCAACTCATGTGTTAGATTCTTAACTAAAGAAGGTCACAATAACAAAATACACTCAGAAAGGAGCTGCTATGATCATCTGAAGCTGCCCTTAACATAGCAGTTAGTTAGATTAATTTCTCCACTTTTTTGTAGATGGTTCCAGGATGCCTTCAAAAACATGGATATTGATATTATGGAAGGCTCTATTCTTAGATGTGCAAGCTGAAACCTTTTATTTGGGACTTGTCCATAAGAGAAGTGCTTATCACTCCTGAAAAACAGGCCAGAGCAGGTCTCTTAATCATAGAAAATGGAAACTGGCTACAGTTAAATATTTTACCTCGTGAAGTGCTGTTTTCTTGTCTTCCATTAAGGGTAAAATATGAAAGACTGTTTGGTCATTTCCAGAAATCGGGAATTATTCTGGTTTTTTGTTTTGTTTTGCTTTTCTTATTGTTATTTAATTTATTATTGACAACCTGCACAGCTTGAAATAAAAGATTTGTCCTTTATGAGTGGAATTATTTATTTGTACCAGGTGAAACATAGTTTCCTTTTCCTCTAGTATTTCCCTAGCCCTAAATATTCAAAGTCAAATCATAGCCCTTGTTTTCCTGCAGCCTTTATTACTTTTGGTTTGTTTTCTCGGCTCACAGCAATTAGTAAATCCCATCACGTACCCACCTTGCTGGCGTCATTATGGGTAGAGTTATTTTATGTCTCATTCTCAGGGGTCCTTGCCGGCATTAAGAGTGACAGGAGCACGGTCTTCATTTGTGGCAAGCTCTTTAATTTCTCGAACCTCTTTTCTCCTCCTCGTCTGCTCATACAAGGCTTACGAAGGTGGTACTCGCTTTTCGATAGACTGAAGCTGACTTGGTCGACCCGCATCAGCTCTAGGGCTGATCCTGTATCATTTGGGAGCATCAGTGAGCAGGTTCCCAGGGGTCACTCTGCTGGCCCAGTTTTTGATAGCAGACAGGCAAGCTAAAATTGGGTCTGAAAATGTGAAAAACAAACATAATTTTAGTAACAAGTCATGGTCACAAATCTGTTTGGCGACTGTAAGGAGTCTCTTATTCATCCACTCTGTGAGTGGGAGGGAATTTGCTGGGAGGCTGTCGTGATGCAAGGTGCAAAACGTTCATCGCCACCAACCAGCGCTGACAGTCACCTTCCACATTTCAGACTTCTAACCAGAATTCCTGAGCCGTTTTCCATTGCCTTTGCTGGGAGAAGCTAGCCAGCACAACTCGCTGTCTGCTCTGCCCCCCTGCAGAAATGAGTTTGCGTTCGCTGAGCCTTTGCTTTCATGAAGGCACTGAGAGAATCGCTGCCCCCTCCCCGCCCTGCTGCATTTTGACAGCTCAGGGCTGAGGCTGGTCAACTTCCCTTGTGCTCTAAAGGCAAAAATAAGCTCCCAAGACTGCCACTATTGAGAATTTGCTGGAAATTTTCCACTCTCCTGTAAACCCTATGAGCAGTGGCAGCCACCGGAGCACTCGTGCTGAAGGAGCTGGGTTTTCTCCCCACTCCTCCCCACTGTGGGACGAGCCAGAGCAGAGCTGGTGGTGCACCCACACCCTGGTGCAACAGACCCCTGCAGCTGCACCCTGGCGATGCAAAAGCAGGAGGGTGCCAAAACACGCACACTGACCGCGGGTTCAAAGGAATTGGGTGTGATTTAGGGTTTTTTCTTTTTCCCATTTTTTTCTTAGGATGAACACAGGAAAATTTCTACCTGTCCCCATAATAATTAAAAAGCAAATAAATCCCAAATCCCACCAAAATAAAGTACAAATTTCTTGATTAGTTAAGAATTTAACTATGGAGCACAGACTTTGGAAGCACATTAAAGAATCAAGGAGAGATGACAAAATGAAGACACAAATCACCCCCCTCTCCCCCTCAAATTCAAAAAAAAGTATCTCTAGTTAGTCATGAAATAGGGTTCCAGCTTCCATTTCCCAGTGGAGTGTTCTCTGAGGTACACAGAATATATAGGTAGAAAGAGAAAAATACACCAAAATGTAAATATATCTAACACAAAGAACTTGCCCTAATACATGTCAGAGTGCATACAATAACTTAATTTAATACAATTGTCCTTCTTGCACCTAAGTGACACTTGAGATGGATTTCATTTTACGGAAACAAGAATATGCCGAGATAACGCTCCAAGCCTGCAACTGCATAACCCAGAGATCTCAAATCAGGAATTATTCATCAGAAATCTCTGGGCGGCACCTTCGAAGAAGTGTGCTCATGTAGCCCGGAGCACTTTAGCACAGGGAGGAAACGCACTCCCACTGCCCACAATATGTGACATAAGGGCAAAGTGGGCACTGAGGAGCTGCTCTCTCTTTCTCCCTGGGGTGCCACTTTAATTCGTTTTGAGTCTTTTACTGAATAGATCAATCAATTCCCATTTTTAAAGTCTTTTTTTTTTCTGTGCCGAATCCCTTATGCTGACAAAGCATTTTCAAGTATAATTGTGCTGGTTGGGCTTATCTACTTGTTCTGCATTTATTGCTACTGGAAAGCATAATCCGTAATTGCAGTTACGACATTCCTCTCCTACACACACAGTTATGCACAATGAAAGATTGTTGGAAACTTTCTACTCTATATGCTCTGCTGCCCCTCTGGATTCAGTTGTATTTCCAGAAGAAAACATGTGAAGTTCAGACCGACTAGTGCCAGGCTGCTGGTTCTTCTGGCCGCTCCTACTCAGGCAATAGTTACAATAGTGACGTGCAACTGCGGGAATGCCAAAGGCAGCACGGACAGTAATTCCTGCTGCATTTGAATTACTGACAAAGTTGGACAGTCTATCTGCGACCTTCAGATTTGGCTCAAAACAAAATAAACACCCAAAAGAGATCAACAAAATTTTATGTAAATGACCATTTTAGAAATATTTCTTCAAGACTTTTCTGCTTTATTCAACTAAGCTGCTGTTATCAAGAGAGTGCTCAACACGTGTGTGACACAGAACAAGCATTCTAAGGTCCAAACATAATGTGTGAACCTGAAAATGAAGCTTGAAAACACTTGAACTTAAAAGTAAATGACTTTTCACTTCCACAGTTGAATTGCTTGTCTATCACTTATGTGATTCTTCCTAGAGATCAAGTCCTTAGAGTTCAGAACTAGAAACAGGAAAATATCTTCCAGTCACAATGTTTCATGAGGGCTGGAAATAATCTGGCACATAAAAAAGAGATATTGTCTGAGATGTCTGGACTGATGAGAAACACTTTGGAGAGCCCAAACTTTCAGGTACCGAGGCCATCTCAAGCCTTTGGAAAATATTCCCTCATTTTCAAGTGTGGCCCGGTGCGAGGATGAAGCTGTCAACGTTTGATGCCTTTCTGAAGTGTAATGAATTGCCACTCCTCAGCCGAGCAGCAAGAGCCGCCTCCAGGCTCGCTCTTCCTCCTCAGCAGGACCGAGGTAAGAAATTTTAACAAGAGAAAGTGGAAGACCAATAATTTATGGTGCAGAAAATGGCGGTAATTAACAAGCGTGTTAATTATCAGCATCTAGCTATTTTGACAGGACATCTGGGACTGCGCTTAATCCAAAAGAGAGATGCTAAAAGTAAGCTGCAAAGCTTCCATGATTTTGGAGCTAAAACAATGAAGGATGAAATAGGCTAGAGCACATTCTCTTCGTGTGTTTGCTCCTGCAAACTATTAACGCTTCCGTTCTTATAGCTCTGCACACTTGCAAAAGGTTCTCGTAAAATAATCAGGAAGGAAAACAGCATTTCTGAAAAGAAAAAAAAGAGGATAGTCTTCTGCATCAGGGCTGCTTTTAATTGTGACTCTGAAGATAGAGTTTTGGACTGACAGAAATTAAAATTGTTTTGCAGTTACATGGGTATTGACTGCAAAAAAACCAGAAAGCCCCATGAAAACGTGATGCAGTAGTTATGGTAAGATGGGCATGAGTGCATCATTTACAAACAGTGCAATATATCTCTAAGAATGTAGATTAATTCAGATTTATTATGTGTTCATTGCTCACTATCCCCAACCACTCTGAAATAGCTTTCAGAGGAGAAAAAAAGTCTAGAAAACATGAAACACATTTCAAAGTTCCAGTAAAATAATTGGATTCTTCCAGAGTTTGCTTTATTATGCAATACGGTTAATCTCCAAAACTTGGGTTAAATACAAGAGAAAAGCTTGTCATTTCACTTGAAATAAATAAGATTTTACCCAGCAAACATTAGAATTACATTTCTTTGTTATATTGAAAGACTCCTATATCTTATGAAACTATGCTTCCCTGCCAAGTTAAGATGCTTCAATTAAATTTAAAACAGAGAGACCTGATGATACACTCACCATAAAAAAAAAAAGGCAAAATATAAAAAGTGAAGTTCCAACAAAGAAAACCATCTTGAGACAGCTAATAGAGTAAAAATCACCAGTCTGATAAATAGCTGGAGGTCCAGAATGCATATGAAATCATTCAGACTGACAGATAGAGAAGTCCTTTATAACTGGGAGTGAAACTTCAATTTAAACCACAGATTAGCCAATATGCTGAAAAAAGCCTCACTGCCTACAGCTATGCAGTGGTCAAACTTTTCTGCAACACACTAAAGAATTAGGTATATTTCCGAGTCTGCAACGGCAATGTGGTTTGCAGAAATGCGGCTCGTTGCGCCGCTACCCGTACTGAGCACAACCACGCTGTCCCGAGTGCACCTCGTGTCCGTGTTTGTCCGTATTTGTGATCCCGTACAAGGTTGTGGGAGCTTCACTGCAGGCGTTGTCAGAAAACGTGCCCACAATCGACACCAATGGCCTCTGCCCAACCACACAGGATGGTGGGAATGGGGGGACCTTTCCACCCAGTCCTGGAGACCCCCAAGATGTCCTGTTGCTGTAAAGGAAAGGGAGAGCAGAACGCAACCACAGAGAGGTCTCTTACTCACTTGTCTTGTATGACCACACAAGAGCGTCTTGCTGCATTTTACCATCCCTTTACAGCCTTTATCTGCACCGTAAGTCAGAGAGCCAAAGGTTAGAGGTGTTACAGGATTTGGGCCTTCCAGCTGTGGGTACTGCTGTATCTAATCCCTAGTGCCTGGCTCCTGAAGGCTGCCCCGCTGGCTGGTTTTTGCCTACCTGCTTATTTGGCGGGACAGTATTTGCGTGCCCTTTACCTGGGGATTACCAACACGCACGGTCTGCAGCGCTCTGCTGAATGTGGTGCGTTCACCGAGCCTGCTATAGGAAGGCCAAGTCAGAACATGGAGGTCACTCTGGATGTATGGATGCAAACAAGACATGCAGGTGCACAGAGATGCATTTGGCCATGCACAAACCCGTGATATCACTGACAGCCAGCAATTTTCACTGACATACTGATTTTGTTAAAGTTTTTGTTAAAAGGAGATTCTCTAGTCACTGGCAGAACAAAACCTCAACCAAACCTCATTCTTTTAAACCACAGGCAGGGCCGAAGCCGTGTTTAACCACAGCAGGATCAGTCTTGCTTTCTTTGGAGCAGAGAGCACCAAAGAGCGAAGCCTCCGTGCCGCGGCACGAGGCAGTTTGCAGAGGCCTCTCCCTGAGGCACAAATTGCGTGAGACCAAAGATTACTGCTAAGAGCTGGTTTAAACTGTTGGCCCCCGGTTACGTGACATAACGCACTGTTATGTAAGGCTGCTCTTGCCTCCCGATGAAATCAGTGTCTATGGACGTCGGTGAATACATTTACATTTCTCGTGCTCCTTTAATCTGCAAAAAGCCCTTACATTTAAGAAAGTTACATCTTGTCCTTGAATGTTCCTTTTTTTTTCCCCTCAACTGTCTAGTTTATTTTATGGCTTATCTGTTGCCTCCTCTTTCTTTGCAGGCTCCTGATACCATCTGTGAATTTGATTGATGTGCAAGTTTTCCTCTGTCATTATTTTAGGTCATTATAGAGAAATGTATTAAAGTATTAGTCTCGACACTAATCCTCAATGAGCTCCACTTAGTTCTTTTACCATTCATAATTGCTTTGCCTTATGATTGTTCAGCCAGTTTTGTATTAATACCACAATAATTCCTATGTTTATTCAAAGATACGCTAAGAAATGTTTAAATTGGATTCCCTTGAGGAAATCTCTATTTCTTTTGCAGAAATCTAGCTATGTTATGTTCATTATCTATTAAAATTACAAATGAATCAAAGAAAGCAATCAAACTTGTTTGGCACATGCTGTTCTAAGACCCATGTGGCCTGCAGCATGTTTAGCTGTGCTCATATATAACCGCTTATATAATGATTACCTCAGTATCCCTTTATAGGCTAGTTTGCTGGGATTACTCTCTGTATCACAAATTAGTCTTCCTCAACAAACATACTGTGCAGAAGCAGTGCTTGACCTGAGCATAACAAAATGTCACTGTTGGCTCATTATTACAGTACTTGCTTACTTCTGCATACTTAGAGATATATAGGCTCGAGAATTTTACTACTAGAGTAGTAGCAGTCGCCTTCTACGATGGGGTGACTGGCTGGATAGATGAGGGCAGAGCAGTGGATGTCATCTATCTGGACTTCAGTAAGGCTTTTGACACCGTCCCTCACGGCATCCTCCTGGGCAAGCTCCAGAAGAGTGAGTTAGATGGGTGGACAGTGAGGTGGATTAGGAACTGGCTAAATGACAGGGCCCAGAGAGTAGTAATCAGCGGTGCCGAGTCCAGCTGGAGGCCTGTGGATAGTGGTGTCCCCCAGGGGTCAGTCCTTGGTCCGGTCCTGTTCAATTTATTCATTAACGACCTAGATGAAGGGATGGAGTGCTCCCTCAGCAAGTTTGCTGATGATACTAAGCTGGGAGGAATAGCTGACAGCCCTGAGGGCTGCGCTGCCATCCAGAGGGACCTGGACAGACTGGACAGCTGGCCGGCGAGTAACCTCACGAAGTTCAACAAGGGCAAGTGTAGGGTCCTGCACCTGGGGAGGAATAACCCTAGACATGCCTACAGGCTGGGGACCGACCTCCTGGAGAGCAGCCCCGCAGAGAGGGACCTGGGCGTCATGGTGGACGACAAGTTGACCATGAGGCAGCAGTGTGACCTCGTGGCCAAGAAGGCCAATGGGATCTTGGGGTGCATTAAGCAGAGCGTCTCCAGCAGGTCGAGGGAGGTGATTCTGCCCCTCTCCTCAGCCCTGGTGAGGCCGCACCTCGAGTACTGTGTGCAGTTCTGGGCTCCCCAGTGCAGGAGGGATGTGGAGCTGCTGGAGAGAGTCCAGCGCAGGGCTACAAAGATGATTAGGGGTCTGGAACATCTGCCCTATGAGCAAAGGCTGAGAGAGCTGGGCCTGTTCAGCCTGCAGAAGAGAAGGCTGAGAGGGGACCTGATCAATGTATATAAATATCTCAAGAAAGGGAGTGAGGAGGAGGGGGCTGGCCTCCTCTCAGTGGTGGCCAGTGATAGAACTAGGGGAAACGGCCACAAACTGAAGCACCAAAAGTTCCACAGGAACTTGAGAAAGAATTTCTTAACAGTGAGGGTGACAGAGCCCTGGAACAGGCTGCCCAGAGAGGTGGTGGAGTCTCCTTCTCTGGAGATCTTCAAAACCCGCCTGGACATCACCCTGTGCCACATGCTCTAGGGGACTCTGCGTGTGCAGGGGGGTTGGACTAGATGACCTCTAGAGGTCCCTTCCAACCTTAAGCATTCCATGATTCTATGATTCTATGATAGAGTAGGGACTCTGACTTCTATTCCTTGTATCTGCTTCCAGGTAAGACTAAAAGAGAACTAGCTCAATATTTATAAATTTGCTTGTAAATGCTTTCTTGCTATAAAATTCAAAATAGGAAAGAGAACTTCTTGCTCTTCTAGAAAAATATATAGGGAATGTTTCCAAGCAGACATCGATCAATAGTTAATTTTAAAAAGTATGCCAATATTTCTCAACTTTGCATAAAGAAGTCCAATGCCCATCACATTCATCCTGCTCCTCTAGAATCTCACTTCAATAAAATAGCATTTTCCACCAAGGAGCAGGTACAATAGAGCCTGTTTGACTACGGGGACCGTTTAGACTCTTGCTGTTCATACAATCTTGTGCAATGCGGCTGTTATGACATTACTGAGAAGGAAGCAGAGAGTGCAGAAATTACTCCTTTCTATGTGATGGCTGTTACGAACCCCAGTATCCAGGCTGTGCACTATACACATCTTTATGTCACTACTGGCCTTAGTGTTCAGGCAGCTGTACTTTTAATTGTCACAGGTATTTGTCACAGGAAAAAGGCACAGGTTTCATTCCCCTTTAGCAACTTCAAGCTAAAGCACAATGAATGTTACAAGTGACTGGAAAAATATCCACCATAACTTTGCATGCAAGAAAATCGTATTGGCAGACTGGGGATGGGAAAAAAAATTAAAAATATTTTGACTGACTTGCTCTTATGCTTTCCTGTCTGCCACTCATAGCTCCATAAGACTTGTCAGACTCATTTTTCTAGAAAGATGTGAATTCTTTTCCCGTTCTGCTCTAAGATAACATCAAGGAAATAAGAGGGATTTACAAGAGTCTTCTGCTGTCTTCACATACACTAAGTAATTTCCCCCTCGGTGCCTGGACAGCACCACTAAGAAGTCTCTATTTAGAATTTGAATTTTGAATCCTGTTTCTATTATGAAGTCCTCTCTGGTCTGATGGGGGATCTTCATGTTTGTTCTCCTCCAGAGAACCTCAAACTGTCTACTTAATGGGGAAGATTATTTAAATATTCAGAGAAACAACTATTGCATTACACACAGACTGAGCTCCATAAAGCAGGCAAGTTTTAATCCTCTACTCCAAAGCCTAAATCCCAGGTGCAGGACTACATTCTTCTTCTGAATATTAGTCCAATTTCACATGTATTAATCCAGAAAATGGATTTCTTGTCCTTATGAACAGTTTTTAATTTTGTCAATAGTATCAGAGAAATCTGGACCATCATAGTTTAGAAAGCATATGTTACATCTTTACAAAATCCATTCATTTGCCATGTTTCTGTTCTGTGTATTTTTTTCAGGCTTTTACCTTTCCTCTTACTGCAGTGGTTTCTGCACACTCTTGACGTAATAACTGGATAGAATGAATGCCCCAAGTAGTTTGAATTTATGCAGGCCACAGGGCAAGATCTGTTGAAAGCTGGAAGTGCTGATCCAAGAGCTCTAAGGGGAGTTCAGATGTGGCTGCCATCATCTGCAGTTGGTGGGCTCATTCCTACCACATGAACTTAAGCAGCAACAGGAAAAATAAGTTTTTGAGTGCCACCTTTGATAGAGAAGCATAAGGTGAAGACTTATACATGACTTGGACCCAAGAGGAAGCTCACAACCCCAGCTCAGTACTCTTCTCAGATAAGCTCTTCCAGTATCTATACGGCAAGACTTCCTCTCATTGAAGCTGCACGATGTACAAAAGGAATCCAAAAGCATCCTTGGGGAGCCAGAAGGAGCAAACGGAAAAGCTGGAAAAGTTCCAGCAAGAAGATTTTCTTGCACCCCTTTCTGAACAAGGATACAGCTTTGCAGGCAGCATAGGTTGCAGCCCCAGGCAGTATGGGCTCTGAGTACAGGCTGGAGCTTCTCTTCCAGCTTGAGCAGCCATTGAACATGAATCTGCCTCTTCCTAATCAACCTGCAAGTTACTGCATCAGAGAGAGCTGCCGTCACGTCTCCCATTTGCTCTGTCCTCACAGCGTCCATAAAGGGCTGTTGCCGTTCTTCAGAACACGGGGGTTGCCTCCATCCTTCAGAACATGCTGTAACCAGGTGTGCACACTGAGGCCTCCTGCCGCTGCAAGCAGAGACACTCAGTCTGTGACTCCTAAGTAGCAGAGCAACTGCCGGAGAGATCTCTGTGAGCGCTCATTGCAACATGTACAGCAGCCCAACGCTCCTGCACACGCAGCGCAGAAAATGCAGCATTGGGATTTTGCTTCCGGTTTGCTTCAAATGCATGATTTCATCAAACTCATCATCACGCACAGAGGGAACTGTTTACCATAGTAACAAAATTATCTCCCTCACTTTATTAATAGTCACTCCAAACAAGGAAAAAAAAAAAAAAATTCAATCTGCACATTTAGATTTATGCCTCTGGCAAAGATGGACTGTTTTGTAGATTAGAAGATATAACTGCCCTGCCCAGAAAATCTTCCTGAGGCTTGTGTTGTGTTTTCACAGCTGTTCAGAAATAAATTATTTTCAGATTAATGGCATTCTGCTCTATTAGAGCTTTGCCAGAACATCATTTTATTGCCAATGTCGCAAGGCTTTTGTTTTTTTTTTTTTTCCCCTATAGCCTTGAGTCTGAAAAATGTGTGATTAACCAGATAGCTCAGCTATCAGAACTGTCAAAGGTGGCAGGGACCCCTAGAGATCACCTAGTCCACCCCCCTGCTCAAGCAGAGACCCCTAGAGCACGGGGCACAGGGTGGCATCCAGGCGGGTTTGGAAGGTCTCCAGAGAAGGAGACTCCACAGCCTCTCTGGGCAGCCTGTGCCAGGGCTCCTCAAACTCGATTGGAAATGCCTGTGTTAAATTTGTGGCCACTACGTCCTGTTCTTTCATTGGGCATTGCTGGAAATAGCCTAGCCCATCCTCTTGATCCCTTAAGATAATTGTATACACTGATAAGCCCCCGTGTATCTCCTTTGGAGATGCCCCAGTCATCTCCATAGCCTTCCACTGGACCCCCTCCTGTAGCTCCATGTCCTTCTTGTGCTGAGAGCTGGACACGGCGCTCCAGCTGTGGGCTCCCCCGGCTCAGGAGAGGCCAGGGCTGGGGTTAGGGGGTCACGTCTCTCGAGCAGGTGGCAACTCTGCCCTCAGTCAAGCACGCCAGGATGCCCTGGGCCTCGTGGAGCAGCAGGGCACAGTGCTGACTCCCAGCCAAGTTGTTGCCCACCAGGACTCCCAGATCCTGCTCCACAGAGCTGCCCTCCAGCCGGCCATGTGGCAGGTTACCTCTCCCTCATTCCTTCCCAAAGGCCCCAGCAATTCCTCTTGGGAGCTTGACTCGCTTTACCTCAAGGGTTGAAAAAAACAAGAGCTAATCCTCACATTTCCCTAATCACTCCTAAGACTTTTAGGAGTCTGACTCATGATTTCTAATGCCTACAGTTGGCAATGCTGCACATACATTACATGTGTCATACCATCCATCTGCCAGTAAGCAAAATCTTCATGAAAAATCTAATTAGTTGCTACTCACATTGCTTTAAATAAATGGTTTTTTAAAGATGCAGATCACTGGTGCCAGTGAAGTTATGTCACTGCAGCAGTCACTCACAGCAAAGGAAAAATACATTCCTCATTAAACCGATTAAAAACAATTAGAGAAATCTGCCTCCTACACAGTTGTGCATTGGAAACCTCAACACCACAGAACTACTGACGTTTTGTGAAGCCAACAGCCTACAGAGCAGAAGGTTGCAAGCAACAAGAACTCTTAACTAAATACCAACTCCAGAAGGGTTTTGTCCCACTATAATTAAGGTGTCCCCTGGGGGTACTGGCTCCATCTGAAGAGTCTCGGGTAGCCTCCCGCGGGAGGCCCTTCACCACAGGCCCCGCTCGGGTCAGAGATGCCCCGCGAGGAGCCGCACGCTGCCTTGGCCCTCACCACCGAGGGCCACGAGGAGGGAGGCACGCGTGTCCTGTGCTTTATTTACAGGAAACTGCTCCAGAAAGAAAGGCAGAGTTAAAAGGGGATTGTATCATTTCCTACTTTTAAATCAAATTTGAGGCTAAGAAATGTTTATGCTGAAAGTCAGTCATTTCTTATACTTTAATTTACAAATGCTTGGCATCAAGTGACCAAAACATTCAGAGGGCCATGTTCCAAGCAGAAAGTTTACACATGCAGCCAAACTGTTTTCAGGCACATTCAAACTGTGCGGCTTGATTATATATTGGCACCATACGGTTTACTTGGATGGTTAACTTTGGACCTACTTTTGAGCTTACAAATAAAAACCTAACTATATATAACCCAAACTTCAATGACTAGAGCTCCCAGTGAATCAGAAACACCCAAGTACCTTTTAAGAAACGCATTTGCAACTTGTTAATCTGAGTCAAACACGCCTCCCTCTGCCCCAATCTGTGGTTCTCAAGCATTGCTTGCTTGATTTTCCAGATTACTTCAGAGAAACTATAGGAAAAGCAAGGAGGCTTAAGACACTTTTATTTGAAGGAGCTTGAAAATTAATAATTTAATGCAATTATTAATAAGAGCTTATCAAGACTAGCAACATATTAATAAATGGAACCATGGCTCACCATTTGCAGCTATTACAGGCACCGATAGCATGCTGCTGACATGATGCAAAATTCTGCTGTTCATTTTGTGAACAGCTGAACACATTTCTTGGTGCACGTGTTAGCATATAAATATTAAACAGTCTTCTGGCATCACACAGAAACATCCACATGAACATATTGCATGATTCAACACTTTAATACCTTGGTAGCCTTTCCCAGCAGACCCAGTATCTTGCACTAATGAAAGTTACTCAGCGTCAAAACCTGTCGTCATTTTCAGCAACAGAATGGGAGATAAATCAGCCCGTTCCTTAGGACACGCTTAAACTCTCCATTAGCAGCAGGAGTTGTCAGTCTGCATCTCACAACTTTGCGTTTCCTTTATAAAGATGTCATCCACTTTATGTATGATGGGGCTGACAGTTCTCAGCCAAGCTGCAGGAAGGGCAGCAGGAATGTTTTCTTCCAGGCCAAAAAAGTACAAAAGTCCCTTTGTCGCAGCTAAGCAGAGGCTTGTGCTTCACTGGTTTTATTCCACTTGCCCCAAGTCAGCTGCTACGTGAATTAGAAGGGGAAAATACATAATGCAATAGGGAGGTCGTGCCAAGTTAGATGTTAATAAGCATCTGCGTCTGTCACTCTGCCAGCGCTGACAGCATCTTCCCCAAGGCCATATATATTTCAGGCTTAGCAGGGGGGAGAAAAAAAATTCACCAGTGGCAGAAACACCACATCAATACTTGTGGCTGTAGGGGCCTAGCACCTCTACCTGCTGATTTCATAGAGAAAGAGCGGCAGCTGTACAAGGAACTGGAATTCCCTCCAAATGCATCGTTTCAAAAACTAATGAAAAAAGATTACGTAAACACATGAAGACTACATTGATTGCAGTCAAACGCAAGAAAAAATCCACACCAAATGCTGCTGTTCTTGGGACACCCATTACACTGGTATATATTTATTTACACAGAAAAGCAAATACATAGCTTGGTTTGTTAACGCTATCAAATTCCATCCCCTTTTTCCTCCCCAAGAGGCTCATAATTCCCCCTCAGTACATGCACATGTGGGGGATTCTAAAGACACCGATGGGCCAATAGATAATTTCCCAAAAAAGGAGCTTAATGTTATTTTTAACTCCATCTCTTCCTGTATTTCTCAAATGCCTTGAGAAAACTTTTGAGATGCAAATATGAAAACCAGCAATAGCTTTTTATTTCCAATAAGACTTTTATTTCCTCCTTTGACTGAAGTTTTTTTCCTCTAATGTAATTCAAAATCAGGTCACTTGGCGTTACTATTTGACAAATTCACAGTGAACAGCTCAGTCACGACAGCTTTATCATACAAATGCTGTTAGCCCACACCAACTGCAAAATAAAATCCAAAATTGGCCTGTAATTTGCATTGCATTTCTTTGAGAATAGAACACAGAACATATTTTAAATATCACCTGGATACTAAGATGCCCATTACACTTGTATGAGGAAGCGAGAGCTTTGGAACAAAAACTAACTCAACAGAGCTTGGAAAAAGTATCAATACAGCAATGAAACGCAAGGCATCAGCACCAGATGGTACACATGAAAGAACAGCATATTTTTTGATGCATAATAGGCTTAAAAGCCTGAAATTACAAACAAAGCTGAACAGTATTAAAAGTTGTTCTGTGTTGTTTAAGTTTCTTTGGTAATCTGAGAGCACTTCACATACATCCTGTTTTATTAGTGACATGCTATAAGGTTACTCAGCTATCTCCTTCTCGCTTCATCAACGTTAGGCACTGGGATTAGCAGCACTAGCCAACCCGTTACACAGGGTACGTATGCAGCAGTGCTGTCCTAACCAGCACGTCACCTGCATTTAATGCCATGCTGTGACGCTTCTCTCACTGAAGGACCCCATGCCACACTGAGGACCCCACACTTCACACTGAAGCAGCTGAACCACCTTCTAGCTTGTGAAACACCGACCCTACCTAACGGAATTGCATGCAGAGAGCAGATTTACCATCTTAACACATCATGGTTACAGCAGGGTAACTTACTTTAAACACCCAAACAGGACAACTTTGGGCATGGAATGAGGGCACTCACGAGCCGTGCAGAGCAGCTACCCCAGTACAACACAGGCCTGTCCAAACCCCTCTCCTGGCTCAGCTCCTCCACAAGATGCTCTCTGAAGCTCGCTGGCAAACCTGCCCACAGGAACACTCTCTAGCCGCTCAAGTCAGGTTTTCACATTTCTTCAGCCAACCTGAGTCTGCTTGACTGAATCTGGTTAAGCAGCACTGACCGGAGCTACTCTAAACCAGGAACCAACAGACAACAGGCAGAAACCTCCTCCACCCGCCCAGATGGATGGGAAACCCATCAAAAAGCCCCAGCCAGGGACATTCAAGGAGTTGAAGACCACCAGCAATTTAACTGCCCTATTAAACTTCTACCCAAATGCAGCTTTCAATACTCCACACAAAAATTTGGAGGCTACATGGACAAGTCTCTGCACAAGTTGGTTAAGACTGGTAAAAACTCCCCTCTTTTCCAGTGTGGTAGAGGCCTTTGCAAGTCCTTACTTCAGCTTCAATAAAGCTAGGTATAAAATAAGACAGTAGTAAAAGAACATTGACAGTAGAGAAGTCAACACATTATTTCTCATTTCTAGTTGACAAGCCTATACAGGATATTCCCTTGAGTTTAAGGAGAAATTTTAGGTTTAAAGATTCAAACACAAATAGGGAAGTACAAAAAAAAAAAAAAGAAAAACAAAAACCCCCAAAACAGAGAAACAAACCCACTGCAATCCAGGTACTTTGCAGAAGAGCGTTCTTGGTTGTTACGAGAGCAACGGATTTGGTAATGTTTAATCCACAGGCAACTCCTTTTCCCCCCCGCCCCGCTCCAACAAAAAGTTCACATCAAGAATACAGTGGCACTAACTGGGCTTTCAAATTTTAAACTGCTTAAACTGAGAATAATCATAACCTATTAAACGAGTGTCAATAGCATTAATCACCTTGACATGCCAAAATGCATTTTTATACAGCTAGACATTCACACAAGGTTTAGACTCCAAAAACAAGGCAAGTTGTGAGCATAGATACCAACACCAGAAGACTTGAGGTATTAAACACATTGCGACATTCCTGGAACAGAAAGAATTAAGGATGCAGGCTCAAGCAGTCCTCTACCACGGAAACCCAATTAGGTAGGAATTTCCATTTCCATGGATTGGTTTGTTTCCAAGAGATGTAGACTCAAAGCTAGAAAGAAAACATACTCTCAGTATGGATTTTCTAGTAGCAGGATTCTGCTGAGATACAAAACTAATTCATGAAAGATTAAAACTTTTTTTTGGTATTACACAAAAACAAAAAAATAGCAGTACCACTAAATGAGGAACTGTGAATCCCTCTGCCATGAAGCCAAGCAGACTACTATTCTTCAACTGTTACCGAAAGCAAAGGAATCTTTATCTTTTCAGTTCAACGGCTTTAATATACCAGTATGCTCTGAAAAGTGACACTCACTGTTAACAGTAAATTTTATATTTGCTTTCACCTTGTAGACTACAGTTTGTTGTTAACTTCTGACAATTAATTCATAGTAACATCTAGACTCTGCAGATCTCCAGGAGGAACATTTTGAGTTCTTCATTACTAGCAAGGGAAACCTGATGTTTTCCAAACCAGAAAGGAGCAATCCAATACACAAGTCTATGATCTGGAGCCTTGGTCCTGTTCTCTGCCCACTGTTTAAAATCTCCATGTCAGTCTTTACATAACAATTTTGAAGCCGGAATTCTCTATCATTGATGTTTTGATGGCATTCAAGACAAATAAATATATTTCAATTAATTTTTACTACTGAATGCATTGTCAAAACGCAATGAACTCAGTTCTGGGTAAATTCCTATTTCCAGAGCTCAAGTGTATAAAAATGTCTAAGCAGACATTTGTTAAGCCTATAGAAAATGCAATAATACAGAAAGAACTTTCCTTCCTATGTTACCAGTACTCCAGGCTCTTTTCCTATGCATACCTAGCAATTAATCAAGAATAAACATTTTAAGACAGTAAAAATCACACATTTATACAGCAGCCACTGTGTATTTTATTAGTAAAAGACATATTTGCCAGTTAAATTGTCAGCAATTCACTGACTCCTTGTTTACTTGTAGGAATCCATTCTTAATACTGGCTCTGGAAATCGCTTCCAGCCAAACAATGCTGGATCCCTGGCAAGGTATGTTCTTGCAGCTATGGGAGCCCTATCACCGAAAGGGCTACAGACACCTTTGCAAAACACAAAGCAAGCAACATGTCTCTCATTCATGCAACAGAGCCATTTTTGAGGCTGGCTCATACTAGCCAAAGAGCCCCCCAAATCCTTAGCACTAAGCAATCTTCTCCATCAGGGCAGTTTCATAACATGAAGTGCAGTTTGTGGGAAACAAATCCACGGGATGCCAGTTAAATATTCTCTTCACGCAACTGTGGTGATAGTCTCATTTTTCAGCCTAGGGAGGTCAAGTTAAAGGGAAACACAGCATGATGTACTATCTTCATGAAAACGTCCTGTTGCAAAGGCATCTGCACTTGCCTCCCCTTCCTTTAGTAGTTCTGGCAGTTCTATGCATCAGGCGTCAGAACAGGGCTTCTTCGTTCATCTGGAACCAAAGCTGCTTTTAATTCTCTAAGCAATTCAGAATGCAGTCTACACTTCCATAAAGAAGTTCTCCATTTCTTTTAATTAATCCAACCACCACAGAAAATTCCCTATTTCATCAGCACCAAAAGTTGCTTCAATTCCTTCTTCATCTTCATCTTGTGACCATGTGGCTAAACATGGGCTATGTATAGGAAGATTTAATCTTCATTCAGAGCTTCAGTAGATGGCCCGAGGATTTTTAGTACTGTAGTAGGCTTCACATGCAGCTACATAAGCAGATTCTGGAAAGAAATCATCATGGTACTCTGCTAAAAATCTGAAAATAAAGCATATAAGTGAAAATAACATTTAATAGAAGCTATTTAAAAATTAATTTAAGATCAGCAAAAGCATACATTTCAAATTAAGAATTATTACAGCTTGAAGTTGGGCATGCAAAAATGCTGCACCTTTTCTACTAGCTTTACACAGTGAGAAACAGCCTTCCCCCATCATTCTCAGATCCAAACAGCATGAAAAAAAGTAACTCGGGGACCACAAAGATGACTTGGTCATGAGCTCTGTATATTATTTTTACTTGTGTTTAAAAAAGGAAATATTGGCAGGTTGGTGTCTTATCATGTGACCAGCTACCCCTAAGCTATCTTTTAAGATAAATCTGTGTGATTCGTCTTTTCACACGCACATTCATGGCATTCCTGCAGAACCTGGTCTGTGTCAAGAGTCACAGACTGTAGAAGTGATTTAACTACTGGAAGTTACATTGCCAGTCAGTTTTACAGAACCAATGCTTTAGACCTACAAGGTCTGAACTGGAAAAGAATTGTATAGCTAAATGGATTGAAAATATGTTGTGTTTCTCTAACTTTATTCTCTCAGATATATACTACACTGCTTTACCAGACATGTGCTTTGATCTTAAGAAATCCAAAGCAAAGAATACTGCCAAGATTCTAGATAATTTAAACAAAATTATATTAATTATTGAGTTCATGCAGAAAGGTTACAGAACAAAACCAAAGTTTTTCTGCCATCTTTGTAGCAAACAATATATTAGATATATTAGATGAGTGCTAAAGTGGAATAACTAGTTATATGCTACTATAGTAAAAATTGAGAAGAGTAAGAAATACAAGATTTGTAGCACAAATCAACTCTTTAGTGTGGTACCACCTGTTCAAATGGCATTTCATCCAAAGTTGTTAATTTCACACAAGTTACTTTCAGTAATTAACAGAGTAGAGAGATCCTGGGAAGTTTCTGATCTCAAGAACCATCTTTGATTCAAGGCCTAAATCAAAGTGAACTGTCTAGTAAACAATATGCCTCTGGAAAAAAAAAATCAAACTTTTTAAAAATTATTTTTAAACTAGAGAATTAAGTAGAGAAAGCTCCATTATATGAGCCACAAGTCCTAATTAAGTACCTGACTTCTGGCAATATTCAAGAGAGGCAGGCACTGCCAAAAGGAAGAAAGATATTCTTCTATTTATAGCAAGGATTCAACTAGCTCTGCCAAAAACTGACACTATGAGTTATCATAATAAACATGCAACAGATAAGGAAAAATTGAAATCCAGTACAGTCTTCATCCACAAAATCCTGAATGTGTGAAATACTGTAGTAGCCTCTTGGTGGCAAATATTCACCCTATGCAAGTTTCTCATTGATTCCTACAGCAGCTGCCAATTTTATGTTAAATAGCACAAAGCAAGAAGGTCCACATAATTCTTCCCATGAAAAAAACAGACCGTGTAGAAGACTACACAGTGAATCTACGTTTCACACTAAACTTTAGCAAAAATAGAGGAGAAAAAAAAAATATTCTTTTTTTCTTGAACAAGAAAAGGGTCATACCTGTATCAGAGCCACCAAGATTCTATTAATGCTTTGTATGACCAATACAGAGTTATCAGCTTTAGTCATGAACATTCTTTGTAATCTAATTCTTTGTTTTCCCATAGTATAAAAATCAGGCTAATGCTTGATAAAATGCTTATTTCATGAGATGAAAATATTTCTTAGAAAATGATTTATACAGATACAAAAATAAACCATACCAAAATAATCCAGATCCGCCTGCTTTTTTACAAAAAGATGTCACTCATGTTCTCTAAGAAAAAAACATTCCTAAGTTGCTATAGTTTCAGTACTTTTAAGTGAATGAACCTGACTCATCAACTGCCATACCACTTAGATATAAATCACTTTCTAAATCATCTGGGTTTGTTAGGAATCAAGTGTGACAAGGTCTAAACTTAACAGACTTGAGTCTAACTTCTAACACACTCAGATTGCATAAAATCGAAATGAGCCACAAAATTTAGAGAAGTCTTTCATTAAAAAAAAAAATTCTGACTTTAAGAGAGAGTGCAAGCTATGGGTGGTGATAAAATTCCTTGCGTTGTTAGATAATACTATCTAATGGACAGTACCAGGTACTGGATCATAAAGGCATGTTTAAAATTGACATCAATAAAACAAAGGAACCTGTAGAGGGCATCCATCACCCTCTGTCTAAGCATTCTTAAAAAGAATGTACAGGAAACATGACTATTTTCTTTATTAAAATTTCCTGACTTTGGCTTAAGGTCATGAGTTGGAAACGGCAGCTTGGTAAAAGCTCAAGAGACAGCTGGTAAAGATGAAAAACCTTAAATGGATGTTCATGGCACAGCAACAGCTTAGAAAAGGAGAAGCCAGACTGCATGCACAAAGATGCATTCCTCATTACTCATAACAAAGCAGTTATGAAAGGGAAAGCACTCAACACATTTAGGGAGATTCAGATGACTTTTGCTGAAGAAAGAAAAGTAAGCAAGAAGGAAAAAAAGTCTGGTCTGCTTCTTCCACAACCCGTTATCTGCATGCGTGCAGAAAGCAGCAGCCGTGCCACAGTTTTCTATTTCAAAACTATGTGCGTGCAGGAAGCTGGCACAGAAACACTAGGAATCTCATATGTCTCTTAGGCATTGGATATTTCACTAATGCTTTGTTTTTGGAGAATATGAAATAGGACAAAGAGATCAATGACACTAACTGCAAGTTGGGAGCCAGGACTTAAAAACAGAGGTTGCTGCACCTAAGCAAGCAGAGACAACGTTCTGCCATAGATCAGAAGACATGTTGCTACTCAAGTACTCAGAAATTGTCATTATTCCTCACATGTATGCACTTATCTGTTCCATTATTGCTTTTCACACTTTTAGGCTTTTCATGGCACTTGTGCTTAACAGAGTTTTTATTTTAAGAAAAAGGAACTGTTTATCAGTGATCAAGGTCTTTGGAGCATACATTCCACACACGCAACTTGATGCAAGCCTGCACTTTTTTTCCCCCTTGCTGAGAGCATCCAGATAAAGAATATTCATGCTTCAACCTCCTGCTCAGAGCACAAGAGGCACATAGCTTAATGCACCTATTGAAATTTCATCTCTCCACCACATATTCGCAGAAAGGCGATACAACACTTCAGTAAGAAGTACGGAAAGGAGATGGGAAGCCAAGAAACACATGGGCCACCTACCTTGAAGAATTACAGTCAAAGTAATCTTCGAGTGGCAGTGCCTAAGTGAGCTTGCCTAAGGCTCCAAGCAGTAGCCTCGTAAATACTACTGCTGCAAGTTACACAAGCAGATCTAAGAAGAAAGGGGTGCAGAACTATCTTCATCCACAATAGATGCCCATTTATCAAATACATGTCAAGAACAAATGTTTCCGAACAAGGTTACCAAATTCACATGCCAAATTCACATTCAAATTCACATGAGTAGTGAAAAGTTTTGCCTTGGCATCCTCAACACAAGCCAGTCTATACATGAAGAGAAGTGCTTTCCTGCATGTTAGTATGTCATCAATAGTTCCAGGGACTGCCTGAAAAGCATGAATCTTATGAAAACTTAAGGACAGTCTCAGCTATAGAGGTGTGTGAATACAGAGAATAGGAAGCATGTCTAAGAAGGTAACACTGTGCACTTTCACCATAACCCTGAATTCTAGAAAGCAGGCAGATACTCCAAGGATATCAGTGGTCTTGGCTAGCTGTTGGTTTGAAAGCCAACTGTAATGATCTACCTAATGAACTTCCACAAAATTGGTTGAAAGAACACACTGGGTCCTGACATGATGGGTGACCTCAAAGTTGTCATTTAGGGAGGAGGGATCTGTCTCCTCTCAGAGACTACTACTAAAAACAGTATTTCAAGCCCAATACACCTCTATTCACTCAGTGATGCAAAGGTTAACTCTTTATCTGAAATAAGAAACATATGTTCACTGCACAAGCCACATCCCTTCTTTGCAAAGTGTTTTAAAGCAACAGAGCTAGAAGGAAGGAACTTTCTTTTAAACCTGAATGTATCAATTTCATAACCTTAATTGTGTCATAATTCTGTCATTTTTAGGCTCAAACTCAGTAGACTTTTGTAGTATGTCATAATTATACACTGTACAAGTAGGTTTTGTCAAGTAACAGGTTGATTTCAAAACTGAGAGGCAAAGAGAAAAGTGCTATTCAACACAGTAAGCAACAATAGCAGTTTCAGGTTCCTTAGGAGTTTTCAAATAGCCAGTTTTAACTATTGTATAACTGTAATTAAATTAGATATTTAATTAAATCAGAATAAGTTGAAACTCAGGAGCAAGCAAATTTAAACATGTTTCCTGCTCCTCCATCCACTGCAAGGAACGTTCCTTGTCCTCATTCTCAGAAAATCACTAAATCTCTCATTAATTGCACATTAGCACAGACTAGTGGTGATAATTCACCACTGCAATTACATATAGTAAAATCACAACACTGGAAAATGTTGAACAATTGAAACCAGAGGATCTATTTCTCAAGATTACTTCAAATAACTTGTCATTTTTAATCCACATTTTATCATCACAGCCTTCTGTATTTTGTCACACACCAATGTGGCTCTCTAACAAAGAAAATACTCAATGTAGCGTTCAAGTACTTTGGCCATAGAGGAGATTAGCACAACAGCTAAAAGTAGGTTATAAAACACCAAATAAAAATTTTAAGAATCAAAATTAAAAAAACAGTTTACAGATATTCTAAGTGGGTTGTATCAAAACAGGAGTTAAGTGTTAAACACTTAAGAACGTATTTTTCTAGATCTGAAAAGCTACATGTTGGCCACACCAGGATAAATTAAAATCAAAATGGTAGCATTTTAGGAACATAGCTGATCTCCATTTTTCTCTATTCCCAAACAAAGAAAATAGCTATAACTTTCCGGAGAACTGTAAAGGTTTTTGCTTTTGTTTTTCTCCTTTTAAATGAAGGCTATATTGACCAAAATTACCTCATTGAAGATGAACCTAAATAAAACAGATAGATTATACACTAGTATATCACACAGATTATACACTAGTATATCACACTAAGTATCTAAAACTGGTTAACAGCCCTGGGAAAGGACCTCTGTGATCCCGAGAGACTTTTCCCAGTTAATGCTCAAAGCAACAGAAACAGGGGGTGGGGAGGAAGGGCCCTTCCTCGACAATAGTGTCCTGTTACTGAGACGCACACAGAATATATTGTATAGTGTATGTAGCATTTTATTAGAAATATGGCTGAAATTATATAGTTTAAAAGGCAATACTTACTCTAAAAGAAAATCTAGTAATCAGCATGAAAATTTAGTTAGGGGCTCTTGGTTAGTAAAAATTGCTGGATGAAGAACCCTAAATGAGAATACTTATTGCACTGATTCCACTGTGTGCTCCTGAGGACTGAATTCAAACAGGAAGTGAGATTTCACTGAAAAAAATTACAACCTGGCCATTTAATTCCATTTCAGACTACTATTGTTCTACCTCTTTTCTGGATTATTTCAGAACAATTAGTTTCAAGTGAAGACTAGGAGTTTTATAAATGGAAAGGTAATTTTCTTTATTTCTGCAGTCTGTAATAAGAATTTCTTCACAAAAAAAAAAAATCAATTTCTGTTTTTGTTTTCCCCTTGAAAATAGTCTGTTTACACACACTTGCAGAATACTGCACTAAGCACAAATTATAAAAGTTTTAATTTAATATGAAATTTAAAGATACATTTCATAGTCCTTACAAAAATATGTTGTCTGGAAAATTGAGATCAATAATATCTAGCAGCAATCCAAGCCATGACTAAAGAATATTACCCAAAGTGAATTTACTGCATCTACCAAGTTCTGAGTAAACTCAATAAAACACGCTTCCAGACAAAGTGGTATATTAAATAAGTCTCAGCTTCTCAGTCCACAAGAGACTAATAGAGCAAATGTTAAATGAAACCGTAAATTTAAGCTGCATAATTGTAAGTCCAGAATCAAAATTAGATCAGTATCTCTAGAAAAAATATATCAGCTATGTATACCACATTAAATTTTTATTTTAAAAAAGATAAACTGCTTAAGCTTGGTCTATTCCAGCTAGAATTCAAAAAGGATTCATAAGCACTGTTATTAATGTGAATAGACAGCTTCAATCTCTCTTCTGCTAATAGAAAGAATAGAGCAAAAGCATTTCAGCTTGTCACTCCAAACTGCGTAATTTCCTTCAGCAAGTTGCTCTCAATAAACTGACTGCTATTTAATGCACACAGACTGTGCAAGACAGTTCTTACTCCTCAAAGAAAAGTCGGAACAGAAAGAGGAGAGACAATAATGCTTAATAAACAACCGCTAATCCTTTCATTCATGAAAAAGAAGAGAGAATGCAAAAATGGTGAAGGGAAAAATAGTGCAAAGTGTCACGTCAACCTCAAATATTCTCTTGTATATAGAGGTATTTCTGTGATGAAGCCTGGACAAGTTTCTGGAAAATGTAGTTGTCTGAGCATTTTCAATAGCACATACAACAGAGCAGGGGGAAAAAAAAAAGTGAAAGATGTCCCAAAGTATCCTAAACGGTAGTTCAATAAAATAATAAGTTGCATTTTTTTTGTATACACTATTTAAATATGCAGTACCATCTATACATCTGCTAAGGAAATTAAAGAGTATTTGGAACAAACCTACATAATCATGAATACTATCAACATCAGTAATTGTAATTGAGAACAATCTTGAAAAAGCTGCCCCATCTGACAACAGCTCTGCCCCATCTGACAAAACTACAGAAATAATGACTTCATCATAGAAAACAAACCGTAAAATGGCATCAGCAAAATAAATATGACATTTGCTTAAAAGGCACTTGAGGCAGAGAGGAAAAACATAGCCCTTTGACATTTCTGTTTAAAAGTCAGTGGCAGTCAGGTGTAGTAAGATTAAAAACTCATAATCAAAGGGCAGAGAACAGTCTGTCAAGACTTTGTTGTGTTTTTAGGTGCAACATTGATGTGCCAGTGCTTCTGAGTTCTAACCTGAGCAGCTGGATATAAGATAAAAGCTTTGTGCATATAATAGCAATTAGGAGAGGACAAGAGGAACGGATCTATAAGCCCCTTTATAACAGCTATACAATGTCTACATTATACTTGCTACAATAGTAATAGAGCTGTAGCTATATTATACATCTACAATACCAATAATGTTGATATTCTAAGTAGTAGTCCTGGTTTAGTTTTAGTCTGGTTTTAAGACAGAAGATCTTTAGGTCTGACTGCCCCTTAGCACTGGAAGACCTTCTGCCAAAGTGCCACCCCAAAGGAATCCAACTCATACACGCTGCAACACAATGACCACAGCATCCTAAATAACATTCACATTCACTCAAAAAAAAAAAAAAACCAAAAAACCAAACACACAGTTTCTGATTTCCAACAGTAAGTGCTAATGTTGCCACACTTGACAAGAACATTATGAATATTAACAGTCTCTGACAAAACAGAAACAAAATTAATGAGGAAGCTTTAAAATGGCACGCTTCAAGAGGAAGTTTCGTTTGCAGTCTTAAACATTTGAAACTTCTCATTTTCAATAAACTGTTATATAACTGTTTAGATATATATAAAGTTTTTGTCTGCCTCTCAACTTTCAAACAGGGCTTTTGACAGGATAGTTTCACACAATTTTTCAGCACTTTGCTATTTTGATCGGGCCAAAACTCTTGGAAGTTGTGTATTAGTTCCAAATGGGTATCATTTACAACATTGTTTTTCTAGAAGTTTTTTTCCTAGCCAACTTATTTTGGACTGCATTGACACTACGCAGCACAATGCCATGTTCAGGATTTGACCAAGCATGCAGTGTCATGCAGAGATACCCAACCAGAGGATCTGAATAACAAAAGCGGATTCTGGTGCAAATTATACTCCTCTTTTCAACTGTAGAGCTACTGTGGTCAGAAACAGTTCTGTGACTGCTGACTGTAGCAGAGTAGTACATGGATTTACCGCTCAGCCAGGACAACTTAGAGTGTTTCATTATAATGCTAACATGATTAACAAGAGGTTCTAAACAAAAAGTTTTTCCCTCTAGTAATATCTGTGTGACATCAATATCCTCAGATTATGCTCTCAAAAATAAAAGTGCAGTTTACATTTCTAGAAAATATGATACTTGGCCAAGTCAGACATGCCATTCTAACACACACTAGATAAAGTTTAACACTTCAGTTCTGTATCACTTTACGTCTATCCAGACTGAGTAGAGGATGCAACTTCCCTTCAAGCTGAATTACAGAAGTAGCTTATCCTTAACATTTTATCATATTTGCTTTATCACATTCTTGTAGTTATATAAAATGACTATCTTTTTTTTTAAAAAAAAAAAAAAAAAAAAAAAATCCATGTCATTCCAGAACACAGAACCGTGTAACAGTGCAATCACTACTGTGGTAGACTGTGTAAATTACCTCAGGAACATTTCAAAGTGTTTCACTAAAGCCTTCAGGTTTTTGTCAGAAAAGCACATCTTCCCCAATATTTCTGGTAGTTTTACTGTAAAAAAAAAAAAAAAAAAAAAGGTTATGTCCTTTTTATTAAAGCAATTCATACTTACTTTTAACTACTACACAGGAAAGTACATAAATTTCACTGCAGTCTCCGCTTTTCATTGCAAGTTAGTGAGTGTTTAAATCTTACAGCCTTTAGGAATCACACTAAGAAAAACTAATACTGAGGAAGTCAATGCTGTTCAATTTATTGACATTTGACTGTGTACTGGAAGTAAGACTTGCTTGCAAGAGCCAGTAAAACACAGACTGCCATTCACAAACATAGCTAAAAGCTTCAAACAGATTAAGCGTGTATCTCAAAAAAGCACAAACAGAAAAGTCACAGAAATGGATGTTTTCACTGAAAAGAAATAAGAACAATTAAAGCATTCTTGATTCACCACAGGGTTTTGCATGTGTTTACCAAACATTCGCAGCAAGTGTTGAGACCCGTAGATATATGAAGGAGGAGGTGGTTGATCACTTGGTGGGTAATTCTCAGGCATCAGTTTCCATGACAAAACCTGGACACAAAACATAATTCTGATTAAGACATCACTATAGACTTTGTAAATAACTTAGCATACACAGAACTTTAGAAGCAGATGATTTAACCACTGAACATATTAAGTAATACAAGTAGCAAGTTTTCTTATACAGTGCAACTCTGAGGTCTAGAACAGCAATATGAAAGGCTGTTACCTCATTCAATTCATTGTTTCTTCTACCTTCAAATCCAGTAAAAACTGCACTCCCCTCTTTGCTAGGAGTCAAAGTGATAGGTGAAGATGATCCACTATGGACAGGTGTTTCTGAAAAGGGAAGCAAAAATACACATTAAAAACAAAAATCAGGAATGCATTATTTAAGAATTTGTTTTATTCAACTATGAAGTATTAAATGTAACCATGGCCTTCTGTGAAAATATTCAGTCTTAAACACTGACATTTAAAAAAGGCATTCCAAAAGTAAACTCACAGAAAAGCAGCTTCTTGACTTCTATCAAGAACTACAGTACAGACTGAGAAAACTGTTTTTCTCCCTTGTGTGCAAAATTACAGCGTTAAGTATTTGCAACAAAGTAACAATTGCCCATTTAAAACGTATAAACATTAAAATTTTATCCTATGTTTAAAATGTTTATGTCCTTTTTATAAAGCAATTCCTAGTTACCTAGGATTCAGTTCAGAATCCAAACACTTTTAAAACACAAAGTGGTTTAACACACAATAGTTTAATGTTTTTTGAAACACGAAACAAAAATACACACCACACACAGGACTTGCTGTAAACAAAAGTACCAATTCTAACACCAAAACTCACTTTTCTCCAGGTGCAAGAAGAGCTTCGGCATAGAGGCCGGCGTCTCAAGATGCCGCCGTTTGGGCTGCGGGGAGGCGCTGCTTTCGGAGAGCCGGTCGCAGTTAGAGCTGTGGCGGGTGGATCGTCTCAGCGACTGCAGAACTTCGGGTTCGGCTTTTCGCCTTTTTGGCGTGGCTGGCTCCCCCGTCGTGGGCTGGCTGTCCGTGGACTGAGGCGTTGGGGGGTTCAGAAGGGGGGGACTTGGGGATAGCTCCTCCTGATTTCTAGGAAATAAAGTTGCCTTTACCAAAGCGAGAAGTTCATGGTTCTACTCCTAAAACAGATCTTTCTAGTTTCACAGATTTTGTTAAATGTCTGTTCAAATTATATACTGTCCTCCCCAAAAGTGGGAAAAGTTATGAAAACTTCAAGATTTAGATTATGAGATGTTATTTTCCCCCAAAGCAGACATTAAATTTTAAATCTGAAAAAATTAATTCAATTTACAATTCTTTTCACAAAGTCACAACATAAATCCATACCAGTTAGTACCCTCCCATTTGTGAGTTAACCCAATAAAAGGCATGTGTAAAAGATGTTTAACCTTTCTGTAAATTACTTGTCTTTCTAAATGTAGAATCTTGTTTTAACTGCACTGCCCGCATGAGATAAGTGAGATTAGTCTAATTATATCCAACCTACCTGTTAGTGTTTGTTGAATTTTCTTTGATTGGGAGAAAGAATTTTGATGATGTCACCTTCTTAAACTGTGCTTGTTCGTAAGGATACAGCAAAATCAAGGGAAGTGTGAAGTCAAAGGTTATTCGCAGCCCATCCACCATTTCTTTACATAGCTCAACACTAGCAGATGGAATTAAAAAACAGAGAGAGATCTATTCTAAGATTATAAAGTTCAAAACTGCATTAGCATTTTTCAGTGCAATTCTGGGAAATTCCCCTTAAAAACTATTATATATATGCTACAATTTCAACAATAGTAGTTGCTTCAACATGGAGTAGTAAGCAATTAAAAAACATTTTTAAAAGACAGTAATTGTTGTTGATAACTTTTCTATTAAGCAAATTGTGCTTGTTTAATAAGCTCAAACAGTATCTTACAATTTTGGTTTTAATCTAAATTGCGTTAGGAAGATCACATGCAGAAATTCCACCAAGAAGGACAATTACAATGTGAGAGTCATCACAGTCTCTCCTATCTGTAGTCCCATCACTGAAATTATAAACATTTTCTCTAATAAAACACCTTCCTCGTTGTAACATTCACATTCTAAAATACATACGAGTATCTGAATATTTCTGATGTCTCATCCAGCTTCTTTGGGAAATGATATTAAAAAGGAGGAAAGTATTATTAACATAAAAAATGACATCAATATAAATTGAAACTCTTTCACAAGTCAAGATATTACAAGCCATAATAGAGAAAACCTGAAGTTTTAAGTAGAAGGTGGTTACTGAAATTACAATTTACTTTTTATAAAATACCCACATAGATTTAGAAAAAGAACAAATCTAGTGTATTCATTATTCAGAATCTTTACATAATAAATTCAGACTGCAGCCTCATAGGCTAAGTTAGCAGTCCTTCTGATTGTAGCTCTGCAGAAGTCTACATAGTTCAAAAAAACAATGAACAAGATGCAGTAAAAAAAGGTTTTCAACTAACAATATGAGTGCTACTGAAAACATCCTGCTTTCCTACATATTGACTCTAAGATATTTGTCATAAAACCCCTACATACCTCCTACCATAGTTCTTTATTTGCAGTGCTCATGTTTTTATGAATCTAAGTATGCACTGAACATATTCAAGACTTATTTCAACAGGGAAATTCTCATATCAGAAACACTTTCAGTGATCTAAGACTCTTAACTTAGAAGGAAGCAACATGTTCTTCCAAAACAGGTCACAATACTTACAGAAATTCAAACAACAAAAAGGGATATTGATTCTTGCACTTATTTAGGGACTCTCGACAATAAATGAATTGTTATTACTGTACTTTAAATATTTACAAGTATTTTAAACTTCATACATAAATACACACCAAAGCAAGTTCACAGAACTGAACAGTCTTGAAAAAAGTCATGCTTGCAAAATTATTTTTGCATGACAACAGTGCTGTACTAAAATTTACTTACTTCTTCTCTGGTGGCACATAATGAAGGTTCATATTGGCATGTGGAGTCATTTGATGGTGTCGAGATCTTTCATTGGCTGAAAAAGCAGCATTAATAGCAAAATGTTTCACATATGACTCCAGGATGGTTATGATATTTGTCTGACAAGGAAGCTTCACTAGCTGAAAGAAAAACACAATCAAAGTAAAACAAACCACAATATGACCTTCTAATAGATAGACTTGTTTATTGACTAAACCTCTACTGAATTAATTTGTTTCAGGAATGTTTCAGTCAATCCTTAAAACTACATTTTTGATCAATTCTTTATAAATATCTAGAGAGAAAAATATTGTCAGGTTGACTAGCTTGTTGTATTTCAAGTTTTAAAGAACAACCTGCACTCTAAAACACCATTAAGTAACAAGATGTTCACATCCTCAAACACAAGGACAATTCACTGTTTTTGCTGCAGAGAAATTTGCTCCCTATCCTCTTAACTCATTTTTCTTCCTTATACTCTAAGATCAGCGTTGCACCAAGGAAAAAACACTCTATACACATTCATTTCACAGCTACTATTTCATACCCGTTTCCTTCTGTTAATATAATAACAGTCTTCTTCAAGCTTCTTTTTCAAGACTTCAGGAATTTCTATGCTTATTGCTCTTTCTTCCATGTCCCTTTTTGTGTGACTCTCTTGTTCTTCTTTCTACAAGAGCCCACAAAAACAGTATTGGTTGTGCTTATTAATACTGGTGAAAGAGCTTCAATGGTCAGAACAGAACAACAAACCACAAATAAAAAGTTTTGTTTTTACAACACAGTAAATATTTAGACAATAGTTTCACTGAAAAAAAATTAACAATACTGCTTTCAAATAATTTGCAAATTTAGATTTTAAAACAATTTATTTGCTATAGAATTTAATACAGAAGAATTAAAATTGGTTCTGCTACTGCACTTCGTGCTTAGATTCAAGAGACCCTGCAGAACAACTGTTTTCTGTTGCATTTTATTAATGCATTAAAAGAGCCAATTACTTTCCAAATACCAATTTGAGAGCTCAATTATTCACAGTAAAATAACTTCAAAACCCAGAAAGATGCTATCTGCTACTAGGATTTGCCCAACCTGACCAGATAAGCAATATTTATGGGTGCTACAAAATTTAAGTAATAGCCTGCTAGTAAGTCTCATGTATAATATTAGAAGAAAATGAACAAATTTGTAATTTGGGATTAATATTAAAGAATTCTACAGCAACAGGACATCTTACCTGCTTTTCCAAACCTCAATTACATCGAGTACTTAATAACAGTAAGCAAATTATTCCAGTTGAATCCAGCTACATACTGAAATACACAGTGTGGCCTATACTTCAAACAGTTTAGTTTTCCCAGTGTTTCAAACACAATCTCAAATATTATTAAGGAATGCATAAATAATATACCATTTCGGTCCTCTCATCAATGTCACTTTCTTCACTTTTTATCTCTTCATCTGTTCCATCATCACTGTCATCAGAAGAAGAACTACTTACAGCTGTATAAAAGAGGTATTTCATATATTTATCTTATATATTATGTTGCAGAAACGCAGAGATTAGACCAAGTCATTACAGGCCTAAGTTCAAGTAGTAACCACCTTGATACAGTTAATTAACCAGGCAAATTATATTGACAGCACACAGTAAACATTTAAATACGTCAAACAAGAAGCTGACAGGAAGTATTCTTGCATCTTCTCTAACTGAGGAAAAAACAAAACACACCGCTCCAGAAAACCCCCTGGATTTCTGAATACCAACAGATCTTTTCCATTTTTATTGGACTTCAATTGTGAATAGGGGATTAATGTCTGAATTTCTGCAGCACCAGTTGCCAGAACATCAGTTAAATGTCAATCTTCCTTCTGCCTTTCAAAATGCAAAATAAAAATGCTACAAAACAAACCAAAAAAAGTGGTTTACAAGTAAAGTCAGCAACACCAGTCAGCTGACAAGAGACACACCTTCCAAGCAAACTGGAGAAAACTTTTTCAAAATACACACAGAAACACTAGCAAGTAAAATACCTTGTTTACTATCACCAATTAAGAAAAACTTTGCACTTGGAAATATCACACTAAACATAGTAGTATTAATTTCTAAAGTCACTGACTAGACTAGTTGAACAGAAATGCCAAGGAAATACAAAAGCCTCTGAAGCACAGGAAGAAACAGCACAGGAATTAGTTGCATAGCCCGAAACAAAATATATTCATTCATCATACATCTGCCTCAGTGGGCTTCAAACAGCACTGGGATAATCCTGTATAAACCTAAAAGCAGGTTAGAGCACTCACCACACCTTTAGCTTAAGAAATTAACAGCATCATGCCAGTTATCACAAAGAATGAAAATAAGCTCACAGTTTTCACTACTCTCTTCATTTTCCTCAGCAGGAAGGCTTTTTAATACAGAGTCAACACCAGGCAACCTGCAACGCCTCTTCTTTCTTCCCTTTCTTCTCCTAGAGAAGGTAAAACAGTTCACTCAAATTTAGCTAACATTATTTATCTTATCTAACGACATTACATGTAAATATGCAGGAAATGCATGCTTTTTTTAAAAAAATGTTGTAATATTTTGGACCATACCTATTTGGCAGTGGATACCTTGACATCTGTACATGACATCATACTCCTCAAGTCAGATTCTTAAGTCATGGCTGATAAATATTAAGTTAGTGCCTTTGGCTGAAAAATACTTCAGGTTTTCCCAAGCTATTTTCGTTTCTTTGAGAAGATGAAGATACAATACGCATGCCTCTTGCGGCACTACTTCAAAATACTGTGTAGTTACAAGATATCTTAGTCCTTTGGAGAGTACTCTAATGATAACATATACATATTAACCTTAGCATAAAAAAAGCTTTCTATAACACACTACTATTAACATCTACTGTTTGTAGTTGAGCTTAGAGATTGAACTCACTTATAAGCATCTAAATGTAACTGTTTGAATCTGAAAATGAATCCCTGATATCAAATGGTTTCTTACATGCGAGCCACAGCCTTCCGCGCCAGTTTACGCTGTAATCTGCGATTCTCGTCTGTATCACGAAGAACATGATCTTCAGCTGCCCATCTATCCCAGCTAGGAAGAGATCAAAGGAAAATTGCTAGCAATTAGAAACATATTCCATTGATCATTACATACATTACACCTACAAAGGCTTGCTGTCTTTTGCATTTTCAATAATTTCAAATCCCGAGATAACTACAAAGGGCTCAAGTTTGAACTCAGCATGGTCAGAGGTTGCTACTGATCTTGATAATTAAACAACTTATCCACAGATTAAAAAAGAATTCAGCCTTCTAATTCCTTATTTTTAATCAATTAGAACCTAGAGGCCTTTATATTAAACTGTTTTAGTCACAGTTATATGTCAAAGACAGATATCATTCAGAATTTAAGCTTCCAAATATGAAGACTGAGCCATTAAAATTCATGGATTAAAAACAAAGTGTCAACAGGAATAGGTATACGAAACGCATTCACATAACCAATAACATTCATATAGGCATAATTATAAAATTCTTCTGATTTCCTGTTTAACTTTGCCGCCCTTGCCTCCCCAGAATAAAGCAGAGGAATTTCAACTGTGTGCAGAGGTTCTTACCTTCTGTTCCAACCATTAAAATGGATCAGATATTCTGGAATCTTTCTGCCTTTGTCATCTTTTCCAACAATAATATCAACAATCTGAAAAAAAATTCAATATTATATATGAAAACACTTGAAAGAAAGCATTTAAGGAATTTAAGCATATGAAAAAAATCACATATTCTTGAAGTTTTGTCTGTGTTATTAATATGAACACAATTATGTGTTATACTCAATGGCCAAAGAAATAGATTTTTTTTCTCCATGAGCAGATTTTAAAAACTGAGGCCTGCCAACTGCTCTTGCCCTCTTCTCAAGTTTCCAATGCTCTCAAAACAGATGAGGAGCTGCAAACCAAAGCAGAATTGCAATATGCATATGCAGATATACCACATCTGGGCAAGTAACATGCTCTCCTGTGCTCTCTGCCTTCCTGTCCTCTAAGCAGGAAACCTAATGCTATATATAACCTCAAAAGCACTGCTCTTCTGAGCAACACTGCATTCAGCAATGTCAAACATTAAAGTGCTTTGTGAATAACTGAGCATTTGTCTTTCCTTTCATCCACATAACATCCTCTTCAACACAGACAAAAGCTTGTTTTGACCAAATCAGGATGAGCGGAAGCAAAAGCCCTGATTCTTGCTAGTGGCATTTTCTGACCAACACTTTAGACACGAACTTTCAATAGATACATTACTGTAGTTTTCCTTCCTCTTACCAGAAAAGAGATTCAATATCAGGAAAAAAAAAAAAAAAAGATAGCAGAAGCTATTCTGAAAGAAGCTGCAGCTCAAGAGAAAAAGGTACTTCAGAGGCATCACCGAAAAGATTATCAGGACAAGTGCTAACAAAGGAATGGTCCTGGTATGATGTTGTACAGGCCACATATCTGCAGTCAGCAGTTAGGTCGTACCACTAAGAGTAACTTGTAAGTGGAGCCCAGTATCTAAGACCTATCCAGCCTGAAGGAGATAAGGAGAGCTCTGCTAGTATTTGGGGCATTTATAAGTAGGGGAAAAAATGGATTTTTCTCCTAGGGCTGGCAATTATAGGGCATATTAGAGTGGTAAGAACACAGAGACAGATGTACTGACAACAAGAGTATTAAGGAAGGTACTGGATGGAAAGAGGGAGAAAAAAAAAGGAGGGACTGATGATCCTCAAAATAAAACATTAAAAACACTGGTCTACTAGCAACAGGGATTTGATGGGAAACCCACTAGCCATATTACTTTCACCACTTATAGTAACTAGTAAGACCTCTGCTTGCCAAGTACGCAGACACTGACGACTTACTTCAGCGGTGTCCCACCCATACCCCAAAACCCCCGCACGCTGGACTAAAGCCCTGCAGTTACAACCACCACTTTTAAGGCAGGCACACGTGAGTCAGTGGCTTCTTACCCAACACTTATGGTCCACCCTTGACTACACTACGTTATTCCTGCACCGTCGGCACCACGTAAGGCCCCCTGAAGAGCAGGGGGAACTCGAGGCGAGGGGAACCCAGCTACGCTCAGCAGCAGCAGAGGGACGGACACGAGCTCCGAGCGCCACCCCGCAGGCGGCGGGAACTGCGTGTGTCACTTGCACCGCCCCGCGGCCGCGCCGCTCGCTACCCGGGGCGAGCGCCCGGCGCTGGCGCCTCCGCGCGCCGCCC
>PTEX01000140.1:529489-560310 GCA_003342815.1 Eudromia elegans | reverse complement strand
GCCGCTTCCCGCCGCGCCCGGAAGGGGAGCGCGCGCCGCGCCAACGGCCGCAACGGCGGCGGGCCGGGCTGCGCGTGCCGGCCCCGCCTCCCTCCCTCCCTCCCTCCCTCCGTGCGCGGCGCGGCGGCGGGGGGGTGCGGGAGGAGGAGGAGGCAGGAGGGGAGGCAGGCCGGGCGGCGCGGTCACCTTGGCATCATAGAGCACTTTGGCCTTGGTGGGGTCGGGCTCGAAGCAGAGAACTCTCTCCCCCCGGTGGAACTTAAATTTCATTCCCCGCGAGGTCATTTGTTCATCATGGCGCAACGGAGGGAAGCGCCGCCCCCCCCCGCCCCGCCGCGCGGGCGGCGCCGCCGCGCCCCGCCCGCCCCCCGCGTGGGCCCGCCGCGGGGTCGGGGCTGGGGTCGGTGTCCGCGGGCGGGCCGCGCTCCGCCGGGCAGCGGCGCGGAGCGGCCCCGCGTGGATCCCTGTGTCCACCCTCCGCCTTCCTGCCGGGGGGCCTGCAAGGGGAACAGCCATGTTGGGGAAAAATGGGAAACGGATGCTGTGCGTGGAGGCTGCTGAAGGACATGCTGGGAGGCACTGCCATGCTCCAAGGAAACACACAGGAAAGCCGCACAGCAGCAAGCTTCTGCGCGTGTCCCTCCCACCGAACTGGGGTGCAGGTATTCAGCACCCGACGACGCCCCAGCCACTTCTGCCCCCCATGCCTCAGCTGTGTCCCCGCCGCCCCAAAGACCAGCCCCGCCGTCCATGGGTTCCCATCCTCGGACTCCTCGCCTCTCGTCCTCCTGCATGAGCTTCTCCCAGTTGGGTGTCAGCCCCATAGCACAGATTCCCCCCAGACCCTGCTTCCCCAGCCTTTTGCCTCAGATCTCTCCCCACGCCGGGTTTCCAACGCCTGCGTACGGGTCTGTGACGCAGGCACCTGAGGTCTCATTTTTGCCCCTTCTCCCCACGTGCACACTTGGGAACATACACACGCGTGCACACGTGCTTATCTCCCCTAGCCACCTTGGTGCGGATCACGCGTGCCAGAAGAGCCCATGCCGCTCTGCTCCGAAAACCTGGACGGGAGCTGCGCTGGGCTGAAGCGCACCCAGATGGAGCCCCGCGAGCAGATAAGCACGCTCGGGAAACGGAGAACATGCAGATAAAAACGGCTCTGTGCTAGCGTCACCCTGGAAATGACCACACGTACCAGGAAAAAATTACATGTAGCGCACCCCTTTCCAAAGGTGCCACGTTCTGCCCCGCGAGGATTCCCAAACGCCCGAGCACACCCAGGGTGCCGTGGTCACCTGGAAAATGATCCCGAGGCCTGCTCGTGGGCGTACCGTACGTGCCCTGCCGGCCACGGGCTGGTCGCATACCGCACACGAACCAGAGGGCCGATACGGGATTTACCAAAGCCTGGAGAATAAGAACACAGCTCACTTTCACCCAGCCAGTCCATTAAAAAAAAATCAAATAAAAAAGCTACAGGGCTCTACAAGATTTCTTTGGGTTCAATGTCCGAAATGCTGAGGAAAGGGAAGACGGGTGAGGGCTGGGAAATCCAGTGGAGCAACACTTGTTAAAAGCGCTCAGAAAAAACAGGACGAGCTGACCCTTCGCATATTTTAGAGAGATTCCCAGGACATTGTACCGCTTCCAGGGAAGAAATACGACGCCGCGGTTCCTCTGGGAAATGAAGCGGCCTGGGAGAGGAAGCCCAAAATTGCCGTCAGGCCATCGCAGCCAAAGGGCCACCCACCGGCCCACGGTGGCTAGTTTATTTATTCCTTTATTTGAGCAGGCGTTTCAACGGCCGGCTCCCTGCGGGCTCACGAGATGTGTGACGAGGAGCCCCCGGTGTCCATCGCGCCCCTTCACGGCGACCGCGGCGGGCTCGCCGCCGGCGCCGCACAAAATGGAGGCGGTTGGGGCGGCGCGCGAGGCACGCTGGGAGCTGTAGTCCCGCCGCGGGGGGGGGGGCTGGGGGACATGGGACGTCCCGGAGCAGGGAGGCGCTTGTTCGGTTTCGTTTCGATATTGATTTTGGATCGATTCGGCTTGAATCTGCACGGGACGGCAGATAATTATTATATTAATTATTATTATTATAGTTATAATTATTATATTATATAATTATTCCCAATAATAATTATTATTATAATAATTTCTTAATTATTTTCATTACGACACTGCGTGTAACTTCAATTTTAGCTACCATGCCTGCCGTTATTCTATTACTTCTAGTTATCCATAACCATGACACTACCATATTATTTATAGTTATATTGTCAAATGCTTCTTTTTCTCACCTGAAGCCAAAGTATAAAAAATAAAATAAAATAAAATAAAATAAAATAAAATAAAATAAAATAAAATAAAATAAAATAAAATAAAATAAAATAAAATAAAATAAAATAAATAAAATAAAACAAGATAAGATAAAATAAAATAAAATAAAATAAAATAAAATAAAATAAAATAAAATAAAATAGTGACAGCATCTTAGAGTGCATGTGAATTACGTAGATGTGCTTGTGCTATGCGAATTGTCCAGGTCGCTTTTCTGTCAGTCTACACCAAAATAAGAAAATAATCAGGTATGCTCAGGTTTCCGCTTAAGAGCTCTGAGGGACGCGGCTGCTCGAGCTGGTGGTTGAGGATATAGTGGAAGACTTCTACGTCCAGAATGCAAATTGAATCGGAAAGGTGCGTTTCTAGAGGTGAAAGTAGAGAGACACATTGCATAAAGCTGATAGTAAAACAGGCGCTTTCTGAGGATTGGTCTGAATCTTTCTAAATTGATACGTATGAATATAAGTGTTATAACTGAAAGTGTATTTAACACCCTTGCAAGCCACCAGCCATGGAGGATACGTGTTGGCTTAGAGGTTCACTCCCTATTTCATCTTTTTTTATTATTATTTTTATCTTTTTATTTCTGGTCTGGAAGAGGAAGTGCCCATAGGACATGAGCGCTGGAGCACAACACATGTGAGTACATCTTGTAAAACAGTCTAGAAGGAGAGTTTTTTTTTTTTTCTTTCCCCACAGGATCCTTGTTGGTGAATGTGGTGATCAAAGACACCATCTTCTGCTGTGCTTGAGGAAAACAGATTTTATATTAGAAAATAAGGAGTGTTGCCTTCAGGGAGGGCGAGTTGCATGAGCAGGTTCACCTAAAGCGAGAACACTGCTTTATCCTGAGTATTGGCCTGAATGCTGCCCAGAGCAGTGCTCGCTGCTGTGGGCCAGAAACAGTCCCGGCGTGCGCTAGAAATATCCGTACTGGCTTTTTTCAGTGGTGCACACATAGCCTTAGAGACCTTTGTGCAAAAAAAGGTTCACATTGCATAAAATCCTTTGGGCCTTCTTTAATGTTAAGATGCCTTGGGCCAGGGTTCCCAAAAGCAACTGAAGAAGTTTCTCCCCCTGGGTGTTTTCTTCTGCTCTTCCACTGTTCAGCTGCCCTGACACAAGGCTGCGCTCACCTGAAGATAGGTTAAGGTTTTATTAGCTACAGCAATGTGAGTGGAATGTTGGGCTGAAATTCTAGTGCCCTATAGTAGCAAATATCCTTTAAATATATATATATATGTTTGAAGATTTAGATACCTCCATCTGGACATCCCACTGACATTTGACTCCAGTATTTTGTGCTTTGTTTTTTGTCTCGTCAAATCATGGTAGTACTTTAAGCCAGCAGGGAATGAAACCCGTGTGTTCAGCAGAGGTTTTGAACCTCTGCAAGCAGTGATGCACGCCTGGCCACGCGCTGAAAAGCAAGTGTAACGGAGGCGCTGCGGGCAGCTTTCCGTCAGCTGCCTGCGTTACGAGCCTGATCCCGGCCGGGTCAGCATGGGCTCATGGGTTAGTTTTCCCAGCGAAAACAACAGTCCAAGCAGAAAGCAAACATTTCACACATTTAAGTACAGATGGAAGCAGAAGGAGGGTTAGGGCAGCTCCAGCTCAGCTATAGGGGTTCTCAGCAGTCTTTTCTCTCATGCAACTGCTTATTATCCCAGGACTGATTTGTCTCCCTTGCTGCAGCCCACATCTGCAGACGCTTTGGCACCGTCCACTTTAAATGGACTATTCAGGAATCGAGGAGTGGGTGGTGTGATGCAGGCATGAAGGCAGCAGGCTGTGTGATCCTTTAGGTCTTCAGTTCCTATTTGTGATTGCATCTTCAGATTTTTCCCTTCCCTAGCCTTATATTCAGGAGACTGAACCCACTTATACCGCAACAGGCCTGACCACAACAGGAGAGTGGCGACGATGCAGAGGCACAAAATCAGGCTGAGGTTCTGCAGATGCGAATCCTCACAGATCTGCACTGTCAGCATAGGATGAATGTAAGGAATACATATAAAATCATGCTGTTTTCCGTTGGGGATCTGTCATTATTTCATATTGCTACGGAGAGCAATAGGGCAAAATACTGCAGGGGAGGAAGTAGAAATAAGATATTTGTACACACCACACACCATGGAAATAAATTGTCTGTGATATAAAATCCACTCTCCCTGGGCTTTAGGACTGTGCATATTTTTCTGAGGAAAAAAATGTCCTGCTTGGATTCATAGCCTTCGCACTGAGGCATCCTTAATAATGCAGTAAGCTGCCGCCCCGAAGTCAGAGGGAAAAGAAGAGGGAAAGAAGAAAATACAGACAGCCCGTGGCAGGCTCGGTGTCTGGAGAGGCGGGCAGGTGCCATCCGAGGGGAGAAGGAAGTGGCTCGGCTCCCTGGAGGAGAGCTGGGCTGTCTGAGCGTTGGCCAGTGAAGAGGGGCCAAGCTGTGAAGCACTTCTGTGGCTGGAGGAGCAGGTCGTCCGGAGGGACACTGACTTAGAAGGCAGCTTTTTCTGCAGACCCCCAGCGCAGAAGAAAGTCTCTTTGGTTTCTCCTTCTTTGTGAAGACATTTACTTGCAGACAAGCAGTCCCTTGAGCTGGTCTACAGAAATGTCCTTCAGCTCAGGCAGCTGCAGAGACTATGGTGAAACGCTTAGCTTTTGGAGGGGACCTTGGTATGTGCATATGGCTCTTGTCTTCTGCTTTGAGAACTATGAGTTCTCAAAACCCAGCAATCCTGTTCCTTTTCCTATTTCAATATTTGTGACTCTTTGACTTCTTCCCTTGTATTTTGGGGGTTTTTTTTTGGTTCTCCACAATTACCTAATTTTCCCCAGTTCACTTTCCCATCTATTTCTCATTTTATGGGCATGGAGAAAGGGGAAAGGATATTTTATTTTATTAAGAAATGGGCTAATATCCTTTTTTTCCCCCCCTTTCTTTCCCTTTCTACTTAGCAAATAAGAAGAGTCTGAGTGCCTCTCCCTTAAGGTTTCTAGTAGTCCTCAGGAAAGACTCCAGACAAACTAAGCTCCATATAAAAAACTTTTATCCAGACCATGCTACAGCTTCTAGTCTACCCTAGTAGTCTTCAGCTCCCCTTGCCTCCCGTTTGCTTGCTTGGTAATCTTCTTGAAATTTTTTCAATTTTTTTTTTTTTTTTTTGAATACATGTAGAGAAACAGGGGTTTTTGACACTTAAGTCATTAAATTGTGACTGATATGAGAATCTGACCCTGTGCACTTGTCGAAGAGAGTCAGAAAAGCTGATGTGAAGTATAGGTAAGTAAATTGTAGCTGTTCCTCTTGAACTATACAATTATATTATTGCAATGAGAAGCACATCCTCAAACTGCCAAACATATTGCACATCCTCAGCTGATATAGTGAGGTCCTTCTTTTCTGCATCTATTCTTTTGCAATGCTCCATCCTTCATAGTCACTTTATACCAAAGTAGAAAGAGGAGGAGGGATTGTCAAACTTTTTTTTTTTTAAAGGTATTTAAGATAGGTACAACATGATGCTTTATTCTGTAGGTTCACTCAGTCAATATCTGCTGTTCCCCTCTTCACTTTGGACCTGTACTGTGCATCGCATGAGTCAGACAAAGCAAAGTGCCAAAAATCAAGATACAGAGAACCACCAAGATATGATTTATCATTTTATGTTCATCAGTGTAAAAGATGTATTTCCATGGAGCATTCATGACAAGTTTTCATCTTATATTACAAGAGTACTTCTGTGTTCTAAGTAAACTCTTATGGCAAAATTCCTATTTATTGAATAAATTGTTTCTTAACCTACTTTTATTAATTCATTGAAGAAATAGTGTTATACTTAATGCTGATCTCAAGCTTATAAATTCACATTTTCTTTTGTTTATAACTTTTCCAACAGTTTGGCATTTTTCATGCTTTGATTGACCTGTATGCTCACAAGTGAGTGTTTTCACTATTCACAAAAGTTTTTTAGCTCTCCCCTCAGTTACCTGGACACTCAGAATGAATTTCTGTCATTGAAACTTTTGGGAGATGTGTATTTTATTTTCTTGCTTGCTTTCATAACCTCAAAATAACTTCAGTTTGAAACTCTGAAACTTGGCATATTCTTACTTTGGAACCGGATATAATTTCTTTGAGTCCTCAGAAAGAAAATTATCTGTGAAACACTAAAACTCTCCACACTGTTTCCCACAAGACATGTATTTGCAAAGGAGTCCATTAGTTTGGAGTGGCAGTCCTGAATTCATGGGAAACAACCATGAAAACTCATTTTTGCTATCCTCAGTCCTCAGAGAGAAGACTGACTGATGGGTTTTGGAAAGACTGGTGCAGGAAGGGATGAATTTCTGGAACGTGTCGTCCCACATTTTCATCATCTCTATCCAATTTTGTGGAACAAGTTGAGACAAATTACTGTGGATGGAAAATCTGTAGTGTCATAGCCCTGAGTACAATTATAAAATGAAAGACATTTGGCATGAGGTAGAGGTCAGAGGTGGACTTACGAGACAAGGATCAGAGAGTGATGAGCAGCAGATGATCTGGGGATGAATTTATGTATTCTTACGGATTTCTGTGAATTATGTCAGGTATTTAAGAGATATGAGAAATACATTCAGTCAGCTTCAATTGTTACTCTTGCATTAAATAGAAAAAAATATATCTGTAAGTAGATCACAGAATAAAAGTTGCCAGTTTTTGTCCTCTCTTTTCACTCCTCCATTATTTTGATTTTTCTTTTTATATGGCAAATGCAGGGTTCTTTTTTTTTTTTCCCCCCCTTTGGTGAAATCATAGTTGTACACAACTGTGAATAAGCAAAATAGTGTAGCGAAACAGAGTGAAATAGCTCCTGAATTGTAATTCGAGCCATCCTTGTGTGGATAAATTATGATATGGTCTGAGTTGTTGATTAATATCACTGTAATGCCCATGCTAAACTTGACGTTAGCTTCAGCTCTGTGATGACATTAGCAATGGGAGAGAAAAGGAGAAAGATGTCTTCTTTCAAGGGATGTGAATTAGGAGGTGATTCAACAAAGCAGTTTGGCAGGAAAGAGGCAGGAGAAATGGAGGGAGGGAAAGAGAAACAAAGACACAGAAGGGACGGAAACAGCAATGACCCGAAGGTAAGCTGTCTCTCTTAGTAAGTGACCCTGAGTCATGCAAAATGAGAAACGCCTGCAGTTGTGAATGCATAAATGTACTGCTGCCCTTCATTCTCCGTTACCTTTGTGTTTGTTATCTACAACTTCTATTCATGAGGCTTTAACGTTTTCCTCTACAACCTTAGTGACATCAGGAAATTTCATCAGAGATTAATTTCCTTCACTTAACAAGGAAGCTCCTTTCCCTACTCATTAAAAGTGAGCGTTTCCACCTCATCTTCTTCCTTGGTATGATTTGGTACCCAGACAGTAGCTGATGCTCTAACCAACCTTATCTCTAGGAGCTCTGATCCATAGGTATCCAGGACCTGCTTCCAAGCCCTGACTGACTTAAAAGGAATAAAGCTAATTCAGAAATGTAGAGTACAGGCTCCCTGTCCTTTCTACCCATACAGTGCATCCTAATTAACTAGAAAGGAAAGCTTTGCAAACAGTTGACAGCCAGTATGAAAATGGGACTGGAAAAATAGTTTTCTTTGACCTTTTCTTCCTCTGCAAGAAAAACCTTGGTGGTTAGTTCCCTCCTGTGGAAGGATTTCTGACCCGCTCTCCCCTTGTCAGACTTCCTTCCATTACTTAGGATGCCACCCAACATCAGGTTTGAAAGGTAGAGAAAATACCATAGCCCTGGCCTGGCCCGTCTTAAGCCAGTTCTGTTGTTCTCTTGTTCTCCAGTAGGTTTGTGATGATCTAATTGAAACTATTGTAGGTTTATTTTTAAAATTATTCTCAGTACAACCCAAAATTAATTTCCTAGTTAATGTGATTTTGTCTCTCTTCTCTTTCACTTAATTTTAGATAGAAGCTTTATTATTAATATTTTAGCACTGTGAATTTTCTCATTATGTTTATTAATGCACAGCAGAGGGCTGTGTATACTAAATAAAAAAAAATTGGTGCCTCTTATCTATTAGTCAGGCTGGTGTACAGAGAATTATAAATGTCTTCATATTCTGTCAAGTCTTGAGTAATTTCTATCTCAGCAGCATATTTATTTTGTGTAAAATTAGTGGGTCTTTGTTCCTTCTTGTCTCCTCTGCCTTTGGTTCTTAGTGTGCCCTTGAGTAACCAGCCTTTCCCAGGGAAGAGCGGTTTGTCTAAATAATGTGTTTATTTCACCATTTGCAAACACAGCTACCAGAGGAAATGCACCCTGAAATGAGAAAGGAGGAAAACTTCTCAAAGGTGAGCTTCTGGAGTTTCTTTGCCTGCTTTTGTGGAGGATACTAAAGCCCTCAAACTCAGCAAAACACATAAGCCCAAGTTTGAAATTGACTGTTTTGGAACTTGGGCACAAACTAACATCAGTTCAGCAAACCATATTAGCCCAGGCTGAAATTTTAACATCTATTTAAATCTTCAGTTTATGCTGTGCCTATTTAAGATTAAGACAAATTTATCTTTTAGAAACAGCTTCTTGAACTGTCCTTCTAGTCATTAGATTTGTGTGTTTTATTTGGAGGACTTAGAGACAAGCTGGGAAAGGGGAAATGCACATGTCACGGCTAATCTCGATTTAAAGGAACACTTTGATACAGTTCCATTTTGCGGAGTTAAAGCAAGGGCAGCAGGGAATCCTGCTTGAACCATGGGAAAGAATAAAATCTTGGCTAATGGACCAAACAAAACACAGGAGGGATAAATGGATTTTTGTCTAATATGGAGAAAGGGGAAACACTGAATATTTTCCCACTAAAGCCACCCACTAAAGGGTATTTACCCTTCCCTAATAATGATTGGACCTTGCGAGATACGAGTGAGCTACGTGTATTAAACTTGCGCTTACCTAGAACCCTTTGGAGCTGCAGGCAAGTGAATGGGCTGGGATAAAGGGGCACTAATTCTGACCCATGAAGTTTTGAGGCAACCACATTGTATATCACGTTTTTATATAATGGCATGGCTTTTGGATTTGACTTTGAAGCGGTACTTAAACTGCACGACTCAGGAAAATATTTCACAATCAACAGTTTCAAAAATAAGCAGGATGATAAGTTATAGTAAAAGTAGTCAAATATGACTGCCTGGAGTTGTACAACATAGTGTACTTAATACTTGAAGCTGCATAAAAAAAAAGCAGCAGTGTTTATGAACATGGAAAATAAGAGCAGTGAAAGAATAAACAAAGTCTTGGGTTTGTTTTCTCTCTCTCTGCTATAGGATTTTTCCATCCTAGCCTGCAGAGAATCACATCTTATTTGACACAGCTGCAGCAGCCAAACCGTGACGTGTTTTGCAGAGGGACTACCAGTAGCACGCGTCTGGCACACAAATGCTTTATTTGGAATATTCCAATATCTGATTATGCCTCAGCATTTAGGAGGAACGCTTATTACACAGAAATAGAATTAAGACTGTTCTGCACTGCCTTTACTGCCTCTCTATCACGACTTATCCATTTGAGATGAGGATTAGAAAGAAGAGTGGTTTCTGTGAATTTTCCTGGTTCATTGTAGATCCTTATAATGTTCAGCATAAGCTGCTTTAAGTGTAATTACATCATTATGTAATTGAGTGTACTGCAAATGAACTCCCAAGATGCAATGCAGGAAAATACTAATGACGTAGTAGCAATTAAATGTATATAAAGGTATATTTTTGTCAATTGGTTCTTTTTGACGACCCATGAGCATAAAAAGTTTGTGTATCCAGGGCAGGAACATGTTTTGGCCAGTGATTGTAACTCTGATCCAGCTGAATTTACCTATGAGTATGCATATTTTTGAAGGATAATATTAGATAGCTTTGAAACAACCACAGCAACCACGGCACTACTTCAGTCCCAGTCAACAGAGTTAATCGCAGCTTCTTGTTCTTCTCCATGGAATGTATATCAAGATCTGTAAAAGGAGCTGCCTGGTTAGAAATGTACATTTTGAGGGGTAAGTGCATGATCAAAGGCAGCATGGGAAACTTTTTACTGGAGCACATTTATAGAAGCAATTTGGTTTGGTTCTTGCTGGTGAAGATTTGCTCATTGGACTATTATTAATGGATACCCTGTGCTTGGACAGCATCAGGGTATATTGAACTGGATTTCCCTGGACTTGAGTAAGATGCAGTTTAATTAATTTAGAGTAAAAGAAATTCACGAGGATTAAAGGGTCAAGTTAATATCCCGATTGAGTCAGCCATGAAGAGTTTACTCCTTCAACAAAGCTCCATTCAACAAATGCTCATAGAGGGAAAACTGATAGAGGGAAAAGAGGAGAAACAGAACCCCTGGAGCCATTTGGGAGAACCAAAGGGCAGAATTAAACTCGTAAAAGAGAGGAACCATGTATGGAGAGAATGTGAAAATCTTTGATGATACCTTAACTTGACAGTCTGCTAGAAGAAAAGGAATTGAAGAGATGTTTTGCTGCTCAGCATCGAGCATATAAGATATGTTGTGCTTTATTTCCTTGCATATGCCTCCAAATACAGTGAATTGGTTTAAATGAAGAAGTTAATGAATTAATTTTACCATTTTTATCTCTAGATCTCTTTACAGTTAAGACTGATTAGAGGCTGCTGGCCAGCCGGAAGCCTTGAGTGCCTGGAGGAGGACAACCACTAAGCCTTGCTCCATGCCCGCTCCTGCAACGCCGAGCCCCGCGGTGCCCAGCGTCCCGGAGGGACCTGGAGGGTTGTTCTTCGACAAACACCAAGCTAGAGCTGCAGGGGCCCTTTGTAGCGGAAGGTGCAAATCAGGAGGTGCAAATAGGCCAGAAGCTCCCTGGTGGGCAAAGAAGCCTGAGATGAGACTTGGGTCTTCTAAAATTGTGAGTCCCATAAGAGAAGATCTGACATTTCCAGCAGGTCTAGAAGAGTGTTTTTCCCAATTACACACAATCACTGAAGGGTTGAGATTGGAAGGGACGTCTGGAGATCATCTAGTCCAACCTCTGCTCAAGCAGAGACCCCTAGAACATGGGGCACAGGGTGGCATCCAGGTGGGTTTGGAAGATCTCCAGAGAAGGAGACTCCACAGCCTCTCTGGGCAGCCTGTGCCAGGGCTCCGTCACCCTCACAGGAAAGAAATTCTTCCTCACATGGAATGGAATTGCCTATGTTTTAATTCATGCTCATTACCCCTTTTTCTGTCACTGGCCACTACTGAGAAGAGAGTTTGGCCTCATCTGCTTTACATTTCCCTTCAGGTATTTGCATACATTGATAAGATCTTCTCTCAGCCTTCCTTTCTCCAGGCTAATTCTTGCATTGGGAATTTTGACAGAACATTGGGATTATAGCAGTGTTAGTAGAAGTAAGCGGTTCATTCCCATTCCATGTTAATACTGTATTTGGCATTGAAAGGATGACATTTTGCACTTTGGTTCCTGTGTAAACTAAATTACTTTGCATGACACTTGTTTTTATATTTCTACTTAATTTATTTATTGAAGTCAATTGTTTATATCAGTCAATTAGCATAGTGTCCAAACTCCTTTGGATCATGTATTCCAATCTGTTAGGCAGAATAGCTCTGCCCACTGAAAGCAGTGGAGATTTATATCTTGTACATAGCTGGGAATGCCATGGATCAAAAACAAGTTCTCGAGAAACTTTCAAAATACCTATTGAAAAGAAGGTATGCAAACATCTACAGAACCATAATATATTACACAGCACATATTCTATACAGAGAGCCTGCATTTAAAAATGAAGACTGAAGGACATTTTCCTGCTTAGGTTCCAACAAAACTAGAAGATGGAAAAAGAGCAGGTTATTTAAGGGCTGAGAAACGAACAGAAATACAATTAGACTCTGACCATGTGTCAGTGAATAAACAACCCAGTCTGAACTTCGCAGTACTATAAGACGCTGCTTTAAAGGCTGCACAGACCCCCCTGCAGGTCTGTGTTTTGTGGCAGAGGCGGCTCTACCTGGCCGGCCCGCCGGCCGGCCCCACGGTCCAGCTCCGTCTGCAGCAGCAGCTCCTGCAGCGACCTCGCAGCGCAGGCTGCACAGGTAGTGCAGGCAATGAGGGCTGGAAAACACGTGTGGCTTTCTCCTTCCCAAAGGGCTTCTCTGTGGGTCTGTTCCTTCTTTTTCTTTTAACTTTTTTTTTTCTTTCTGATACCTTGATTATTTTTCCTCATTTCAGAACGATCCAGATACTGTTTACATAAATGTGATAACAAACACAAAAATAACTTTGTCTTGGCTAGAACTTGGCGTTCTCTGCCCTGGCTCAGTTTACGGGAGTTAGGTGACATTTTTCCCCTGAGTTGATTTCACATGGAGGATTTAAGGGTAAAGGCACAGCCCTAAGCAGATTATCACCTCACAATCTAATTGCTAAGTATTTACTACCTACATCTTAAAGCCTCTCTGGAGACAGATGACTACATTATCCACCCTCTACAAAATTAAGGCTCCTCTTTTCTCCAGGCTTCCTTTTCTATGGAAGCAGATTTAAATATCTGATTTGCAGAGAGACTTGCTGTGGTTAAATCACTGCTGCACGTTTCCTTTTGTAGTGGTATCAAACGAGCATAGGAAAGTAATCAATCTGTCTACAACACATTGATTAGCCCTCTTAATTTACAGGGCTGAATACAGCCAAAAATGCCATTTACAACTAAATTCACCCTTGCCCCAGCACTGTTCTGTGTTGCTTCAGGTGCCGTGTAAGCACATAAGAATATTCCCAGGAACTCTGGTTGTCTCTTTACAACTAATGCCATAACAAATAAGGCATTATTTTTCCGGTAGATGATTCCTTGTGTGAATGATTTGTGAAAGCATCCTTGATTTTTGTGAAGGCCTAGGCCAACCTTCTCACTACCATTTGGCTTATATTCAAAGAGCCACGTGAAGGAACAAATGGTGCTTCCTAGTGTAACAGCAGCAGAACACTCATCTAGCATGTGCCCTTCTCATATTTTCAGATAAAAAATCCACCTGTAGTCCCACTTTGAACCTCTGGACCTCCTGTTACACGAACCTCTTGAGAAGCTGTGCTGGAGAGCTTGCACAAGCTTGTTATAGCTCCAGTGTTTGGATGCCCACATCCAGAAAAACTCATCTTAATATTTCCAGATGAGGACAGAAAGATTTCCTTCTGGCCTGGAATAATTTCTGGGATTTTGGCTAAACATTCCAAGTTTCACTGCCGAACTGAAATGTGTAAGTAATTGATTAATGCCCCTTTTGTGCAGCTTCTTAGCTAACGACTTAAATCTGGGCACGCAGCAGATTTCCCTGACCACACATAGGCTTACAGTGGAGTATTCCACTACATGGTTGTGCTTGTAGAATTGAAAATTTCTATGAAATAGCGTGTTTTATTACATGCTTAAGTTGTGGTTTGACAAGATGACTTGAAGTGTCGCACACCACAGCTCCCAATTACAGATTGTGAAGCTCTGGACAGAGTCTCTCTGCTGGTCCTGATCAGTTCAGAAGACGTAGGCAGGAGGAATGTCTTATCCTAGGGTTGCACAGACTGCCTAACTTGCCTTGCTTTATTTTGGATGAAAAATGCCTTGTCCTCCAGCACCTGGCATAAAAACAGCATATATGCCATATTTTCCACTCAGCGTAATGCAATGCTGCTCACATCTGATCTCTTCAGATTTGTACTGCCAGGTGATCCAATAACACAGATTTTGTATTTGTTACCATGACTAATATGGCTTTTAAAGGAGCATCTAATCCAAAATCAACAAAACTCCCCCTGAAGCCAATAGAGTTTGGATCAAGGAAAGGGCTCATCTGCTTTGCTGTCCCTCCTCCTCCAAATTAGAAAAGACTAGAGGACTTAAGCAGTTTTAAAAGAATACTTTAGTGCTTGAGAGAACAGCTTTAACTTCTTCTCCTGCAAAATATGGTAAAAACGACTGTCCCATATATAGAACATAGTACATTAACCATTATGAAAAGAACACTTATATTTAACAAAACCATATTTTTTTACAGTGGTAAGTCTATGATTTTTTAAAGAATTATAGTTTCTAAAGAAAGGAACAATCAGTGTGGTTATTCATTTGATCTTGTGTTATCCCTGGGAAGAAGGGGGATGGAGCCTGTGGTGAGATGTGATACCTGCTATGAGAACGGACCTTGGCTTGAGGAAGACCTTGGCCTAAGGCGGGCAGCTAATGCCTCTAGGCCGAATGCGTCTATCACTGGTATCTGTTTGAGCTGCGAAACTGAGGTGTAGTTTGGGATTTCAAAGGCTTCAAAGTATGGGAGTGTTCGGATCTGGTTTTATTTTTCTCCTGGCTTAATTACAATGATATGTTAGCTCAATCTGCTGATTTTTTTTTCCCTGGTAGCAAATCTGAACACACTTGTAGTCCTCTTGACAATGATCCTGCTCCCAACCCATATCCACGATAAAGCATGTGAGTGAAGGAAAAAATAAAACCCTCTCATTAAGCTGTATCTAAGACCTATTCACAAGTGTATTTTGATTCTTGAGATATATTTTCCTACATTGTCTCCCCAAAGGTGGGCACCTGCCAGGCCGAGTGAGGCCGGTCTTATCAAGATGGTCACGGAGGCCAGGACGTTTCGCATGTCAGGTGAACCCACATTACCTCATCTTTCCAAATACTCCTTCGCCTGCTCGCACTCGTGCTCTGGCAGCAGGCGCACCACGTGAGACATGCCGGAGTCACAAAAGATAGAGTGCAGGTTCCTGTGGGAGCAGCTAATGCCGTAAGAGCAGTACGCAGGTGTCTGCAGCACTTCCCGTGGGTTCCCGCAAACTCGGCGTCTCCGTGGCTTCATGCAGAGCCGCAGCTCCACATCATTAGGCTGTAAACCAGATTCACTTTTTCTCTGCACAGGCTCTCCAGTGGCCTAGAAATACTTGGCGTTTATAATTTGTTGAAGTAGATCTTACTCAGACCATGGGGTTATTACCTTGTGCATCCTGAGAACACAATTTTGTGGGGACTTGAGAGTAACAGCAAAACAAATCTTGGGGAGACAAGGCTGTAGCTAACTGACTTCTGCCTTTCAGCTATGCTAAAACAAAATCCAGCTCTTGGGGGAAGGAGAATTACTCTTGCCCTAAAGAAGGTATAGCAGGAGAGCAAAGGTAGCAGGTTCAAAAGAGAGCTCTGGTTTGCTCTCTGGACCACAGGGAAATGGAGCCTTAGACCTGAAGGCGGAAAAGTGCAAGGGGAAAAATAAAAACAGTTTAGGTCATGTAGCAGGTATATCAAACACAGAGAACAGGAGATTATTGAACGATGATAGACGGACATTTAACCAAAACTGGCTGCAATATTGAGGCTCATTTATTCCACCTCTCCTCCTTGCTCCTGCTGTATCTCACCTCTGAGATTTGCTTTACCTCAACAGTATTTTCCTTTTTTTTTTCTTTGCTGACTAAATTTATGGCTTTCATGAAAGATAGACTTACCTAATTATTTCTTCAATAATTTAATTAAAAACAAAAGTACAAGCCCTGTTTCTAACAAGCTCCCTAGCTGCTTAGTTAGTATTGATGATTAATGGAAACAAAAGAGCAGCAGAGGAGGTAAACGGTCTCTTAGCGTGAGGAAAGAGTGAGGAGATGGGAATCTGGAACAGAGCTGGAGTTTGGTGAGAAGAATGAGGACCCAGAATGGGCAGACAGGGAGGGGTGGAGGGACACAACCCTAGAGCAAGCATGAGCATGAGCATGAGCATGAGCATGAGCATGAGCATGAGCATGAGCATGAGCATGAGGAGTAACAGAGAACTTTAGACAAATCCATCACGCTCAGGGATGAAGAGAAGGTGAGAGGACATCCAGAGCCGCAGGCCAAGGGAAGGCAGCGGGGGAAGCTGGGGCACACAGGGACTCTGGTGCATGATGCAAGGAGACAGCCCTAGGAAAGCGAGTGCCTAGTGACAGGTCTGGGCTGGAGGAAGAAGCTCATGGGTGTTTCGTTTAGACAGAGCCAACCTGAGACAGAGTAAAAGCAATTTTTAAAAATTAAGGCATCACTAAACAGTGAAGGAAGGAAGAACCAACCTGTGCGGGGCCTGGGTGTAAGGAAGAGACAACTCAGAAAAAAACTTGAGAAGAAAAATTCTTCAGATTTAATAAATAATTTTGTATTGTAGGCCTGTACTCACAAAGCTCAGAGTGTCCCGAAAGGTGCCTTCTCTGATGGCCTCTCCTCCATATTAGTAAGAAATGGGGATACGTTAATGAAACCCCTCCAAATTAATCTAAAAATGTTTTGTTTAAACTGAAATATATACATATATATTGAGAGAACAGAAAGTAATCTCAAAGAGGCAGAAAACATGTTTCCTTTAACCTCCTGGCTTGCTCAAAGGGTTCACAGACCAGACACAAGCGCCGCAGCGATGCTGCGAGCTGCCGTCCGCACGCACGTCCCCTCTCCTCCCAGGGCCTGCTAGGACGCTGCCCTCCGCGTGGCGAAGCAGATGAAACGCTCACACGGTTCCCGGCGGGCGCCACGACCCTCCTGCCACACCAAAACGCCCTGGCAGAGCTTGGAAATGCGCCCACGGTCTTCCCGGTGCCGCTCGTATGGGGTCTGATGGGCGCACCGGAGAGCGGCGCCAGCACGGTGCGTACCGAAGCGCTGCCGCTAACCTGATCCTGGGCACTGCTCTCAATCACTCACGCTGGTGTGCAGGACGGGTCCTTAGCCAAAAGGCATGTTTTGAGCAGCGCACGCACCGCCTGTGACCTCCTGCGTTCAGCAGGCACGTCTCTGACGCCGGGGAGAGGCCGAAAAGCAGCGTGTGGGGCCAGCTCTGCTGACTCACCCGGCCGCACATCCTGCCGCTCGGGTGGAGTCCTCAGGCGACCCGTGACCAGCGCGAGGGCGCTTTCCCAGGGGCCCCCTCGCTCCCAACCTCGGAATTCCTCAGGCTTGTTTCCATAGGCAAAGCTGAGAGCTGCTGCGGGGTGCGCACGGGTAAAACCGGGCGGTTCTGAACTTTTGGAGTTTTCGACTTGAAAGCCAAAGGCGTATCAAAACTTTATGGGGAGAAATAGGGTCAGAAATAACAATCTATCAAATTAACCGTTTCAAGCATTTCACAATATTACCAGCCATTAGCTGGCCAGGACTTCCTACAGCATTCCTCTTTATACTGAAGGTACAAAGGCTGGTTGAATATGGCCATAGAGGCAGGTGATGGAAAAACTAGACAGATTTTATACACACTCATTCATGATTTAGGATGTAAAACCAATGCACATGCAGGCACAGATGCACCCTTCAGTCCCACTCTCCACTGTGGGCCACTCTAACTCACCATTTCCATTCCAAATGTTTGTTTACTCTGTTTATCTCTTCCCATCTTTTTCCCAGGACACATGGTTGTTCTCAGAACGATTTCCACCCCCCTCAAAACTCCACAATATGTTAGAAATCATTTCTGCAGCCAGGACAATCTGTGTAATAATTCCTGCGTTATGAAAACATACCATCTACTCAAACTTTGCAAAAAACAAAGCACTCAATCGTTATTTTCTCTGTAGTCTGCTGGGAGATCTAAAAGCAATAAATGTAAGGCTGTTAGTGCCTTGGGAGGACTTTTATTGCCCAGAAGGGAAAAGTTTATATTGAAGCTTAGTGGATACCAATTCTGTGCATGTGAAGATGCATCCTGTTTTAAAACTTGATAAATAGTTTTTCTGGTGGTGGGAAATTTTCCTGGGACATGACATGCACCGAGAGGCCAATCAAGAGACACAAGGCCTTGCAAACTGGCTCTGCTCTGCTTCTCTGTCCACGCTCCAGTTATCTACATCGACGCTGGCGTTTGCACAATCCGTGGAGGAAACCCCTACCCGCAGCTCCGCACGGTACGCACGGGCAGCCGCCTCGCCCCTGCCACCCCCATCTGCCGGGGGCTCCCGTCGCGGCACGTTCGGTACCCTCTGCCTTGAGAGGAGCCAGTGCAGCACCAGGGAAAATAACAAAAATAAACCACCCAGGGGGAATCACTTGAAAAAGGGAGCCCCTTGTTTCTCAATCCCGAAATGCTGGATGCTCCAGTGGGGGCACGGCCCAAATTCCCGTAACGGCGACAGCAGAAATGGCTGCTTGCAGTCCTGGGATTAGAGCTCCCTCGTGTTAAAGAAAGATGAGGCTCCAAGTTTACAGCTGCAATTGAGGTTTTAATTGCCCTTTTCGACTGTGTTTGGAGTATGCAAAAAAAAAAAAAAAAAACCCACCAAAACACCCCATAGCACAAGCACTGGCTAATTTAGAAAAGCTTGTTCTGAGGGGAGATCTTGCAAAATGCGAGGAATAATAAAATGGAGCCATTTTTACACTGTGCCAGAAAAACTCCAAATTAACAAGAGAAGTCTGGCTCCAAGCCGGACCACCAAAATAGAAACTAAAAATAGTGCTCCAAATACAGTCCCATAAATTGGTTCATATCAATGCAGTTATCCCGTAAGCCAAAATGAGAAACGGTTTAAAATTTCTGATTTAATAATGCTTTAAAGAGCTCACTTGCATTGTAGAGCATCTCCATCAATGGAAAAGCCAAGACTTATTTCTTTGTTAGCACACGTACCTTACTATCGAGTTGTGTGTAATTACTTATGGCAAGATAATTACAATGGGCTTCTATGGCTTTACAGCAAAGCAAGCAGAATTTCTGTGCAAACGTAATTCCTGCATTAATTGATTTACCTTTCAGGGATTAAAAAGGAGCAGAAACATCTTCAACAATGTTGGTTTTCTTTTCAGGGAAAAAAAAAAAAAAAGCGCCGTTTTCATAAAACAAAAGAGATACTGAAAAAATCATTATATGGTGCCACAAGCGGTAAAATAACATCTTTTAGGATGAAAACACCAACTTGGAAATGCTTTTTAAAGTAAATAAATGTACTCAGGTGTGATGCTGAACTTAAGAGGTCCATCAGCTGAGATAAAAGAAAAAAAAAGGAATAATCTTTTACGCAGTTGCTGTAGGAGCAACAAAATGAGTTCAAACACATTTTTTGGCATAACCCTGACTCTAAGATCATGTGGACAAGTTTCTCATCTTTTTCTTTATCTTCTTTTTTTAGTAGCATGAGAAGTAGAGGCCTGTATTACAGAGAAAAGGATGTTGTCTCAGGATGTTGAAAGAACCTGAATCCACAACAGAATAGGAAAAAAAAAAAAAGAGAAATCTTTGGAAATTATACAGATTAATTAGTCCATCTTTAAATTCAGGGACACTTCGGAAGGCTGCAGTTTGAATGCACCTAACAAAATCAAATAAAAACGTAGCATGAACAAAATCAAAGCATCCCACATAGAAAATAAACCATTAGCGTATTTTAGAGGGGTCTAAACAGTTTCTACTGAGGGCACCACCAGTGAATGCCTCTCGGAAACGTCTAGGCACACAGATGAAATTGTTAACACAAAGACTGTAGTACAAACAGTAGCAGCAAACACTGCAGTGAGAAGGTGTTCACTTGAAAACGTGACCCGTACAACGCATGTTCACGTTGTCTTTTCCCAGGTGCCTCCCAGCGCTGGCTGCCTGCAGCATGGCGCGCAGCACGACCCGCAGGCTTTGCGCTTCCCGCACTGCTCCAAAAGGGCTTCGGGGCCAACAGCAGGAGTATCCGCCATAGGCTGCGCTTTGCCAGGCCCCGAGAGGGCCTGAGGGTAGCGAGCAGACTCCTCCTCCTGCCAAATACTCCAAAGCCAAGTCACAGAATCCTTCAGGTTGGAAGGGACCTCTAGAGATCATCTAGTCCAACCCGTGCTCCAGTAGGGACCCCTAGAGCACGGGGCACAGGGTGGCATCCAGGTGGGTTTGGAAGATCTCCAGAGAAGGAGACTCCACAGCCTCTCTGGGCAGCCTGTTCCAGGGCTCTGTCACCCTCACTGTTAAGAAATTTTTCTTCAAGTTCCTGTGGAACTCCCTGTCGGCCCCTCCAAAGCCTTGCCACAATGGCAGGGATGGAAAGCAGGGAATCTACAGCCATCCCACAACATCCTTCCTTTCCCAGAGTGCTGTTTGCCGTGTGTGTGTGTGTACTTCCCCCAAGTGCTTACAGGAGACCTCATGGGTGAAGGCCACCTAAGTAACTATTAGATACCTCTCCCATCCATAGATAGGTACCTAAGATTGTGCGCTCTTCCTCGCTAGAAGAGCAGATATTTTGGGCTTTTGAGTCTGATCCCACCTACTCACAGAAAGTGCAGTAAGAATACGGAAGGATCAGGTAAATTGAAGTCTGTGCAACTCTAGCCTTCAGACTGATACTCCAAATCACTCCTTTAGGAATGGCATTTTTCCTCACACAGCTGTGAGGACAGTAGGGAAGAACTGAAGAATAGGTCCCTCTAGGCCCCCGTGCTTGTTGTTTGTTGAGTACTTAACTAGCAAGCACACTGGAAGCCCGTGGCGGAGTTTCACGAGCATGGTAACGGTGATCCAGAAGTGAACTTCATTACCAATAAAATAGTGCGACCCGCAGAGCTATCCAGAGCCAGCCTTTCAAAGCTTAGGTCCAACTTGTCTCTCATTTTAAGTTTTGAACTAAAAGATCACCACATCAAATGCATCCACAAACTCAAGGCAACACTCCAATCTCAAATAAGTCCCTTCTGCGTTCTGAAAAAAAATAGGCCAATTTGGGGGCCTTTTGCTGTTTATTTTTATTTTGTTTGCCTGCATGTGGCTTGTGAGCCTGACAGCAGAATCGACCATCTCACTGAGACACATTTTGTCAAATTCTTTTCTCCTCCCACCACAGCAAAGATCAACCCATGACACAGGGCAATGACAAATGTTCTTATGAGCCACAAGGCAACACAAGCTGCAGCACAAGGACGTTCACCCTTCTTGGGCCTCCATCCCTGTAAAAGGTTATTCAGTTAGCTGACACCCTCACTGCTGGGACAAAGCTTAGTGGCAGTCACCACAGCTACCTGCACTTCCTACCTACACAACTACCTACACAGCTTCCTGCGCTCATGAGGGAACGTCCCGGCCAGCCTTTCTCACCAGGCTGTTGACCAGCCCCAACAACTTCCTCTCTTAGCAGCTCCACAGAGCCAGACATCGGGAACAAACGTCTAGAGCAGCCCAACGCCAGCACCCAGCACATACCTCGTACACCCACAGGTTGGTTCTTGTGAACCACGCTGGAATCAGGAAACCCAACCTCTCCTTCTCAACTTAATTTTTTGAATAACTGGAACAACTACATTTTAACACCTTTCTAATACAGGAGACAGGTAAAGCTCGTGCTTATCGGATCCCCTCCCTTCTTATGTAAAATAAGGGCTGAAATTATATATGTTGAGTTGAGTAAATGAGGAATGATGGAGGAACGTGCACTGCTCTCAGCAGTGCAAGTGTTGTTAGCACCCTCCAAGTCCGCACTTACCATGTTCTCAGATGGACAGAAAGATTCCAAGGGTTTTAAATACTTACTAATAAAGCCACAAATTTTTAAATAGTCTTAATATGCTTATAAGTTGTGTAGTTCTTACTTTTTTATTGAAAGATTCAATTTTATTCCTTCTCATTTGCATAAATCCTATTTAAAATACAAAACGCATCTAGGAAAGTGGTACATACCAAGTACCACCTACTCGCGCCCCACACAACACTTGGAGCAGTAGTTTATGTGTTGTCACTATTCAGCGTTCCAGCACAGTGAAAGTGCTTTGTGTCCATTTTTTCTTTTTTTTTTTTTATTTAAGTGCATTATGGCACAACAACAAGGCCCAGCTCTGAAGCTCCCTCCCTCAGGTGCCCAGCTCTGTAGGCAGCAGCAAGCAGGGCCCTTGACCTGCCCCGCCGGGTCAGCGGCACAAGCAGCTTGCCCGCCGCCTCCACCTGCTGCCCAGGGCTCCTTTTCTGCTCTCATCTTGGCCTGCAAAGTGCACGCTGCCGTAATGACACCTCTGGTACTGTATCTCAGCAGCAGATATGCTGTGCGTAGCTTTTCCAATGGTTAATAACCCATTAAGCTCTGTAGTTGAACCTTCTTTTCTTCATGGGAAAGCAAAAGGACAGACTGGGTCCACTGGAGTCACTTTCGAGTCTTTTAATACCATCAAATTTAATGTATGTGTTTTGGAATGTCCCCATGTTCTTGAAGATGTATTGCTGGGGGAAATGAATGACTGTTTACTATTTAATGCCATTGACTTCTCTCCTGTAATCCACCTGCAGCTGATAACAGTATCACTTACCTGGCTTGGGAGACATTGGTGACAAAGCAAGGACAAGAAAAGTGGCACAAAAAGAAGGAAAATAGAAAGTTTCTCCTTTCTTTCCACAGCACTTTGACAAACCAAATGCTTCAAATTCCCATCTTGTTACCTCCTGTCACATGCCGTGCAGCAAAATCCACACCTGCACTCTAATTAAAAGCACACTCAGCGATTTGACAGTGCTGAACTCTTATTTTATTGACAAGAATCCACCAGGTGCAAACATCCAAAAATCTCCTTTATATTAGTTTGTATTTTATAAACTTAATTTCCTGGTTTTAATGAAGAAAAAAAAAAGAAATAAAGGCAGTTATCTCCTCTGACCCTTAGTGCGGCCTGAATCCTCTGTGTGAGACAGGCACGTGGAAGGGACAATCCCACCCCCGGCAACAGTACCTCCTCCTCGCAAATGCGGGCGGGAATTACATTTGACTGTTGCAGAGCGACTGAGCCTGGACACGTGAGGGAGCTTTGGAGAAGGATAAAGGGCTGAACACCAAACGAGAGGGTGGCGAGTCCAGCCGAGGGGGGCGAGCACTCTCGGTCTGCATTATCCAGCTCGGGCCTCCAGCCTTAACCCCTGTTCGCGCCAGGGATGCCTACAGCAGCGGAGGGAGGCCAGGCTGTCAACCCTTCCGCCGTCCTGCAGCTTTTAGACGGAGCCAAAAAGCAAACCCAGCCCCTGGCCGTCTGCAGAACGACCCACGTGCAACAGCAGACTGAGAATCCATAGGCAAGGAAATGTAACAAGTTATCCCAAATGCTGCATTTCTGGACACTTTGAGCCACATCACCAGTGCAGACAGCACTTAAGGTCTAAAGCAGCTGTAAAGCACATTTTTGTTACTGCACAGGCATTTCTGACTTCAGATCATTGAAACTCTGTCACTTAAGTAGCAACTGATATTCCTTACATCCACTGATGCAGGTAAAGGTCAAATACTAGTATTATGTGGTTCAAAAAATAGCAAGCTTTATCTAAATACAATCAGAGTCATAGCCTTCATGTAGAATCTGAAAGAATTTAGCTAAACAGTGGCTAAGTGAAAAGGATTTTATGGCTACAAATGTTTGCAATTAAAAAAAAATCAATAAAACAGATTTTGTTTAGGTGTAAACATTCTCCTGCTGCTTTGGAAATACCAGCACAGCAATACCAAATAATACCGTATTGAGACACAGGAAGTAGAAAGTGCTCTTTAAAGAAAGGAACAGCAATCACCAAAAAAAGGTAAAAACACCTTTTGAAATATTTAAAGTTCACAAATATTCAAGATACCATAAATGTTTTCCTTTTCAAAGCTCAGCTGCCATTTAGCTGACTGCCCAGTAAACTGTCATACTGCAGGGCTGCCAATTGCTTTTGAGAGGTTTCCCAGGAAAATTTGAACAGGTGATCCACGGAGTGCTGGACCCAGGAGATGACATGCATAGAGCAGACTGTGCTTTATCAGACTGGTCTGATTCATGCTGAACTCTGTAATAGTGAGATCCAAACCGGAGGGTGGAATGTGAGATCTAGTTTTTTAAATTTTCTTGCCTGGTTTTCAGGCACATGAACTGTATTTAAAGAGAACTGCCAAGAGCACTCATATAGATGTTATAAATTGTTGCAGTCACTGTTAAGGGGAAAAAAAAATAGAGTGAAAGGAAAAATTACATAACTCCACTTGGCGATGTTTCCACAAAACGCAGGCCATTAGCACCGACTTGTATCCCTCCCCTCGGAGCTTACGCAAGCCGCTGGGCTTTTGGGTTTCGATCTCATTATGGGAGTGGCCAGAAGGACCCACTTCCAGCTCCAGCAGCTTCTCCAAAGCACACAAGCCTTGCAGGCAGCCCAGAAGCTTCCCCTTCGCCCTCTGCCCATAAACCTCATGCTGGACAGCACTAACTTGGCAGAACGACTCCTGCCTCACTACTTACTTCCGTGCATGCAGGGAATCTGGTCTGACACTGCCTCCTCTTAAGGCAGGCCCCAGTACATATTTGCTGTGTTCACCAGTTTGCTACAGGAGGAGAACAGTCGATGGGAAGCTGAGAGAGACGGGACAGTGGCAGCCTTGGCTTAAACTGGGAGCCACGGTCAGAAACCAGCAGGATCTCTGTGCAATATATTCTGTTAACACATTTTTATGGCACATCATTTACAAGTAAGGCCAGAAGGACATTAACACTGTCTCATTTTCAGATGCTCCACTTGTTTGCAGCAGTTAAAACATATGAAAGCCAGAAACTTCGGCTTTTTTTTTAATTAAAAAAAAAACCCCTCTGCCTTTGCTTAAACCTGACTCTTAACATGCTATGGCCACTTTCTCTAACAAGAGCTTAGATATTTAGTCTCATTTCTTTTTAAGCTGCAACAGATTTCAAGTTGTCAGAATCACACTACATCTGTGATATTTTCGCTCTTATTTTTACTTTGTCTCTTGTAGTAACAATGCAGATCAGCCCAATGTGTGGAAAAAGACATCTGTGAAAGTAAATCTGCTCTCTTGCTAGAAGTCAGTAACAAACTGAAAAATATATTATCCATGACTTGATTCTGGTTATCTGACAGAAAACTATTTCCCCATCGCACACTGCCTCCTTCTCCTCCCCACCTCCCCCAGCAAATCAGCTCCCATTTTAGAGGTATCCGCAACTGGTGAAAAACTTTGCTGCAACTTCATGTAGATGCTCAAAATTTTTTTATTTTTGAGAAAACAATATGAAATTGCAATAACACTGAAGATAGAACATCCTACAACTTACAGAAATAAACAGGATTAAAAAAAAATGAAGATCAATGATTTCCACTACAGATCACAGGTATTGTACGGATAAAAGAATCACGGTTCATTCCCCCTCTAAGCCTCTCACCTACAGTGTGCTGCATTTTCACACAGTTAAATGCTTCTCCCCAATGTCTGCTTTCCGATCGCTCGCAATTCCAGTAACTCCGTCCTGTCTGTCCCAGTACGTATGTGACAGCAAGCTTAGCTTATAACCGCCAACACGCATCTACTCAAGAATCAATGATGAACAGAGGATGCGTGATCTCCACCGCTCTCGCAACACAACTAGCAGGTCTACGGAACAAGGACGTGGTAACTGCGGCAGCTGCAAGGGCAAGATTCACCCTACTGCACTGACATATGCAATCCACCCAGGAGCTAATCGTTTGAAAGTGAAGAAACCCATGGAAGTTGAACACTTTTAATGATAAATTAAGAGCCGAGGAAATTTCATGCAGAAACTCAGAGCACAACAGTGAGTGGGAAAGCACATGTGCTTCCAAAGCAGAGAAGCACAAGTACCACAGTGACTGGGTGGCTCAAAGGCAATGATAAAGGCCAAGTTTGTGGGAGAAGAAAAAAATGAGAAAAAGGGAAAAAAAAAGGAGAAAGGGGAAAAAAAGCAGCCGCGAGAGAGGAAGTCCCACATTTCTCAAAAACACCACTGCTAATCATTTGAAAAGCGAATTTCCTTATGAAGGCAGGCAGCAGTTTAAAGCAGCCACTGATGACGGAGAGCAAAGCAGAACCCTGGCAATTGTCTAGAGCAGACAAAGCAGACAGGGTGGTCCAGGCTAACATCAGCAGCCATAGGGAGACTGGGAGGTGACAGCGTGCCAGGAAGGGCACCAGACTATAAGAGGACTAGAGAGTAACAAACCAACCCAACGAATTCTTGGCAGAGGGACTCAGTGCAGAACATTAGGAAGTGTTTCAGACTCCAGCTGGGTACACTACCCCCAAATAGGACAGGGAAACTGAAACTGTTGCCACTTTGCAAGCTGGGAGTCAGTTAAGCCCTGCAGCTTGCACAACTCTCCACTGGGACTAAAGAGACCCAGGCCTACTCATCCCTTCCTTTCCCTCCCCCCTCGATCCTGTCCTATTTCAGAATTTCCTCAGGAGATGCCTGTGATGATTAATCTGTAGCAACGGCGGTGAAGAGACACAGCTTGGACTACTGAAGAACAGAGTTCTGATGAAGAAAACAGGACAAGAGAAAGACGATATGAGTGATCTGCTACCGAGCGTCAGCACCTGTTCAACAACGAAAGACATTTTTATTACTTGTGCTTCCACCTGCAAATTGCTCTGTATTCTATCCTATCGATTGCAACTACCTCACTATTTGCTGGCTCAGAGCCCCAATTTGGGAGCCATAAAATACTGGCCTTTTGATACAGCAGGCATTACATTTTCATTTCCAAGACACCTACCGTTGTCTACATGACTGGCAAAGGCGAATGAGCTAGGACAACTACAGTTAAAACGTTATCAAGCCTTCAGAGAAAATAAGGAAGGCCAATTTCAAGGGCCTATTTTTTTTCTGTTGATGGTTAAGATTCTGTGTGCGCTTTCACAACTGAAAAACAAAAGTTTTTGTAAAAGGTCAGCTGATGGAAAAAAAGCAATTATGAAATGGAAAGCAGTAATATAAGAACAAGCAGGGGGAAAAAAGGCTAAGGTTAAGAAAATCATTTATATATAAAATTTATTTAGGTGAAGTCAAAAACATTTTAATATCGATTTACAAACACTTCATGTTATGCGTATTATGGAAACTATCAAGAAAAGGTGAAGGAGAGCAGATAACAGTAGTTTTTTTTCCTGAAACTGAACTCATGCGCTCACCATCATGCGCATTACTGGATCACAGCATTACCTTGATCATACTCCCTAGTATGCACAGGGAAAGGAAAATACTGAGAAGTTGTGAAATTATTTAAGTTATAAACCAGCCAGTCTGATTTTCATAAGCACCAGACTACAAGGATCTTAGTCTGATGCTCAGGATGCAATCTATGAGGATAGGAAGAGAGGAATAATTTAGGTCAATATTATATTTGGTCAATAACCTTGTAGCCTAATTGTGCATTACAACTGTCTTCTGGCTATAACAGCAATGGTTAATGCATTAAGGGCAATACTAAGCCTCACAGAGTAATTCTGTCAACAACCTGAGATATACCAAATGTAGTATACTGCTTCAAGTCAGATATACATTTATGCTCAAGACATTCTCAATGAAATGGCAAAATTAACAGCTGTAACAAGGCAAGGGTTTTTTTTTTTGAACAAATATAATACATGGATTTTTGAAGTGTCCGGTTGTGATCTGCAAAGATCCAGGATTGCACACGAGTTTGCTCAACTAAGAAGAGTTAATTTGCTCATTAAATTGGTTTCTACTTTCAAAGTAGTATTTTAGGGTAGGGTTCTCCTCCGGGAGACTGCTCCTGACCTCATTCACCCAGTGTTCAATTTATCCACCTTCCTGAATCTTTGCCCTCTTTGGATAGTCTGTGACAAGTGCTGTGCTGCAGGAATTTCTGTTTTCCAGCAAACTGGCTTGCTCTGCAGGTTTGTAGTCCATTGTTACAATTGCTGATTGGGTAAAATGAATATCCTAGGTCTTCTCTAGCACAGCTTGCAACGCAACAGAAGCAGAGGTAAAAGAATGCACTAGAATACCAGAGCTCCACTTAAACACCAACGGAGTCAAGCTGTTGGCACCAATAAGAAATTCTGTATTTAACAAATCTGCAAATATTTGAAGTTGAAGCTTAGTCAGTTTAATATATAAACTCACCCACTTCGTCTGACTGCCCTTCCAAATGGTCTTCTCTTTTCATGGGTTCTGGAAAAAAAATTGAGAATTGCCTGAAGTTAAGCGAGACATAAATTTGCATGAATGAGTCTCTGCTATCTTTATGACTGCATTCAAACTGAAACCAGGGTTTCTCACTTTATTCTATGTATTCTATGTAAACAAAGTTGCAGATCTTTATTGCTTCCTTAGAAAGGACAGTCAGGCTCTAACACATTGCTTTGCTTTTCTTGAATTTTTTTATTTTTATTTTATTCTGATTGGCCTTCTGTAGAACTGCCGAACTAGAGACACAAATGGTTCTTACAATGTGCTGAAATTTAAGGAGCCTTCAGTTGAGAGGAAATTGAGACATACTGCCTAATGCTCTCCTCTGATTTTATGAGGGAAAGAAAAATAAATTCAAACAATCAATCTAGAAGAAATGATCTTTCTAAAACATATCTTCCTCTAGATCATACAAAAGTGGAAAGTCTTGGGCACTAGCCAATTTCAATCTCTAGTTTTTCCTTCTCAAACTGCAGTCACATCCAGGGGGCAGGGAGAAGGGAGACTGCTTTCATTCATCAAGGCAACATTTTCTCGCTGCTGCCTTGCCAGTGATAGCCTCATGCTTAATGTACTCGTGGCCTAGGATAAAACAGCTGCTCAGGCAATTATTTTGCTTAAGGATATTTTTCTTTTTTAAACAATTCTAAAATCCAGTCAAATGATAAAAATTGTTCTATATGAATGGAAAAGTAGTGAACCCACACTGCATAATTATAAAGCTTTTACTTCTATTGTGTTTCTGAAGCACTACAATTTTTATATTCAGGCAAACCACTCAATTTATTTTGGCATTTTAGAACCTAATTAAACATACAGAACTAGTCTTCAGGCAACTTCTGGTTGCTCTTTCAGACATGGGGAAAGTGTCCTACTACTTAAATCAACTGGAATTTTTCCACTAGACTAATGAGGATCTAATGAGGCCTTCAGTGCCTAAGCAGACAACTGTCCAAAGGTCTGTACAGTCAGAACAGCTATCACCAAAGTTACAAGGCTGGTTAACGTTACAAGCTGAAGATCCAACCTCAGATGAGATGAAATGTATGAGACATTGCCCGTCTGGTGCTCACGCAAAATCTGTAGTAAAATGAAAACTGACCTGTAGGTCTTGAGAACGGAGAAATCTAAACAGAGATACCAGAACATATTACATAAAGCTAGAATATCATAACCACAGAATGCACCAAAATTGTAACACCTGCACTGGGAGCCAGTACTCATTACATGGTGCTTTTCTTTTTCTTTTTTTTTTTAAATCTCCCGCTCAGAAAAGCCGATTTTGACAGGTGCAGGAACCAAGGTTTGGCGTGACACTGGAAACACTTAACCCCTCCTCTGTGCTGATGCTCACTGACAAGTACGGAATCTGACAGAACAGCAAGAGCCTCTCAGAAATGAAAAGATTCTTCAGCTTTCTCTAATCCTAAAAATATTACTTAAGAATACAGCCCACATAACGGAATCCCTCAAGTATCATTCAGCTGGCATGAAAAGAAATTGATTTGGCGCTGGGCAGGTTTAACACTGGGGATGCGATAGATTACAGCCACCAGTGCAGGGGAACGGCACCGGCCGTCACCGCTCAAGCGGCGGGCACAGCAGCCTGCCTGCGCACACCAGGGCTACGCCAGCTCTGTGACACCCCATGCCCGCAGCGACAGCAAGGCCTCACCGCACACAAGGTCTTCCCTACTCCCCCTACTCCTACCCACCACCCCTTGCCACAAAGTAGGCCAGAACTTATGGATTAAGTCCACCGAGCCCCACAGCGGGCACAAATCCCGAAATCCCAGCAAATCTGCAAGCTGCGGCCATCCAAACGGAAGCTTATCCGCATCCATTTTCTCCCTGGCCTCCCGCGAGGCCTGCGGCAGCTCCTCCTTGCCGTGGCCGTGGGGCAGCACCGGGGGAAGCGCGCGCCGTGGCGGCCGCGGGGCCCGTCACACCTGGCTTTTCTCCTGCTCTTGCTGCTGTGGCTGCTGCTGCGGCTGCTGCTGCTGCTTGGGGCTCGGCGGCGGCGGCTGCGCGGGCGCCGGTGGCTTGCTCTCGGCATACTGATGCCGGCTGAGGAGCGACTTGAGGGGCGCCATCCACTTCATCCAGAGGTCGAGGTCCACGTCGCCCCAGGGCAGGTCGGGGTCCTTGGCGGCGCGCCGCCGGAAGTCCTCGTCGTAGTTCATCCACGAGGTGCCCCCGTACGTGGCGTGCAGCTTGCGGATGGTGTCCAGGTACTTGAACATGGCGCCGCAGCGCGCCGGGTGCTTCTCGCACACCACGCTGGCGTACACCAGAAAGGCGGAGACCCACTGGTCCAGCGTGTCCCCCGGGAGCGGGCCGCGCTCGGGGGCCAGCTCTGTGTGGAGCAAGGAGAAGAGGTCAATGAACTCCCCCCGCCAGATGCGCTCCTTGGTGGCCTTGGCCAGCTGGTAGCCCAGCGGCCGCCGCAGCCCCACGTAGGGGGTGGCCGCCGCCTCCGTCGCCGCGCCCTGTCC